>JAQFVV010007443.1:0-89280 GCA_028023455.1 Epiperipatus broadwayi | reverse complement strand
TTGATGATAACATTGACAAAATAAATCAAACCATTAATCTTTGGCTTTCAGCAAAACAACTTTCTCTATTGACTAAATAATAATTCCAATTCCTTATACCTTTCATACATAGCAAAATCATGTTTATTCTGATGATTTGATGATTAATTTTTACTTAAATAGATACATTGTATTTTAAAATACTTATTTCCTGTTTAAATCTTAATGTTTTATACCTTTATTAACTGAATTTAGTATATTTCTGAGCATTTATTTCTCATTTTTATATTTCATAATTCTATACCTCAATTCGCGATATTATTTATATTACGCGTGTGTGTGTACGTTCAAGTAGCAATATCATAAAACAATCTTTTTGTAAACTCTCCCTTCATTAAGAAAATATCAATAATTAATTTATTTCGAACAATGTCGCAAATCCTCCATAAATATGACACTAGTACTACATCCAGAATTAATCTAACAATTTGTCTAACCACTTTTTAATTAACACAAAGCTATATTTTATGATTTTACATACAACACGTTATAAAGGGAATATACATGAGGAGTAGATAAACATCTATTGAACACTTCTACCAGAATTCACCTAATTCCACATATACCTTTGGTGGAGAACATCTACTCAACACCAAGAATCCAAGAAAAACGTCATATCACTTCCTAAGCATCATTTAATCATCTTTTAACAATAACTCCTTTACTTCTAAATACATTATTTGGTGGGGATTTTAAATTCCACAACACCAGGACCCTAAGAACATCACTTCAAAATATTAATCATACGCATATAAAATAAACTAGGCTCTACTCATGGAAATTATTAACATATATTAAATAAGCAAGATCTTTTATCCCTATACATATTACAACGCAGTCAGATTTCTTTCTATTATCATAGCTTCTAAAATATTGAACCTTATAAATACATGCTAGCAGACAAATACCTACAGATAATATATCAATCTGTTCAACTCAGGAAATACGACACTGTATGAACTTATGCATAAAATATTCACAAATTATCCTTTATCACACAAATATTACAATTGTGCAAAATAAACACACCCCGCGAATAAAAATATATATAACATTAACCCTAAATTACGCACTAAGCAGGTAATATGATAATTAAATATTGCATTAAGGTATAATTTTTTTAATTTAATAAACTTTAGGTTACTTTTAAGATTTAATGCTTCTAATTATTATGAACGAACTTTCTTTATATTTAACAAGCTATTTTTATTATACGTTTGTTAATTCAAAAAATAATAATAATAATAATAATAACAATAATAATTCTCACTTTAAGATAATAAATGCAAAATGAATGTAAACCTCTCTAATAATATATTATTAAAATTATTTCTTTCATCCTCGTAAGAAAAATAATAAGACCTATTTGAACACAATCAATATTTTTATCGGCTACTACTTTTTTTTTTAGTAGCATTTTCCGAGACGGTCTCGAAAATCAAAATAACATAGATTATAACATAAACATAATAATAATAAAGCTTCTCTATCCATTATATACATTATATGAGTTAAGTAATAAAAAAAAACAAAAAAGATAAAAACACAAAAGTTATTAATTTTGTAATCTGAATAAAAAAAAGTTCCTTTGCCAAGCTTCCTCCGGGATATTATAATATTATAATAAACAACGTAGGACACATTCCAAGCTGACTTTAAATTAAATGCACTTCTGCAGTATAACTTAAAAAAAAATATAAGTTTAACTTAAATAAACCCACTACTTTCCAATATTCATAACATATCCATTGAGATACCAAATCACAAGCAGTTAATTTCTCCTTTATTATACTGAGAAATATACGATATTCCTCGTGCCGTTCTGGGTTAAATACGCAATTGTCCTTATTATTTTGAATAACATTATCCACTGTAAATTGTCTTTAGTAATTCTGTGATTAATAATGCTTTATTTGATATTCCATTTTTATTGAAGAGAACTAAATTTACTAGCAATTTTGTCCATCAAATTCAATTCAAACAGAAGTAATTATATTTTATTTCCTTAATTTATAAATGCGTATTAGCTCCAGATATATATATCCAATAAATGAGTATTGTTATCTAATTATGAAGAATTTAAACATGGTATGCTCTATCAAGATAGACACATCCTTAAGTCTATGTATAATCCTTGCAAGACATAGCACGAAAAATAGTGAGAATAATATGTATTCTATATAACAGTTCTGCACACGTTTTCCATATATCAAAAAAAAATACGTTGCTTAGTGATAAAATAATAATACTTATGTGAATCATTCTTATTTAAAACTGAAATAAAATAAAATAATATAGACTGCATGATGTTAATATATATCTTCACAAGAGCAATAGTGATGAAAAGATTAATTTAGAATGTTTAAATTGAAAGAGAATAAGCAAAGCGAGTACCTTTATAAAGTTTAGTGCTGCATATTGAAATTAGTTCCTTCCATAATATATTTCTTCTAATCTGACTTCAGCAATTATCTTTAGTTGTTTGAAAAATATAAGCCACTGTCTTTTTGGCTATAATTTTTTACAAAGCTAATTTTTTTACATACTCTCTCTTTAGCAACAGTTCATTTTTATCTCCTTTACTAGCTTACTCCCACACATTTTTCGGGCTCTACTAATTACATATGCAAAAAAAAAAAATCTTTACAACAAAAAAAAAATGATTTTGATTTTCAAAATTAAATAACAAAAAAAAAAAAAAGAAATACAAATAATGAAATAAATAGCTTTTACAAACCTGAAAGAAAAATGAATATTAATTAACCATCAAATAAAAATGATTAATAATTTATTTAATTTGTAAAATAATTTATTGATCTAACTATCTATGAATTATTGGAAAGAAATATATATTTGTTAATTATTTAAGATAACTACTGTAATTTAAATATTTTTATTGTGAATGTACTATTGTTTGCTATTATTTAAAGAATGAAGATGAGATGAAACCTAAGGCAAAATCATACAGGTATACACATGCCTGCACTACAATCTAAATATTGAACTACCTTAATTAAATCTAATCAAAACTGCTATTAACTGTTGACAAAAAGGATAAGAATTAATAAATAAAGGATTTTAAAACCATTCAACTAAATATTACACTAACATAGGATCACTTTGCATTTTCCCAACAAAATATATCAATTTCATTAACAACCCCCCCTTCCTTACATTATATACCCTATTAACCACAATAATACTAATGAATACTTATCAAGTGGTCAATAAACTGCATAACAACCCATATCTAAACCTTAAATAATCTTGTTCAAAAATTTTTAAAATTCTAAGGCTATTTCATTTTTTTATTATTATATAATACTATATAGCTATTTATCTAAGATACAAGGTATCTTAGACCCCTGTGCCCATTCAGATGGTCACAATATATATATATATATACATACATACAATAATTAAATATTGAACTGAAGAAATATTTGACAATTTATTTTAGAAGTGAAAGCATTGTCTTCAATTTAAAATTCATATTATCACAAAGTATTCTCTTTGTAAAAATTTCGTATTATTCTCTGCTATTGTACATACAACTGAGGTATAAACTTTTTCTTATAAAATGAGGGAAAGACTTGGAACATATAAATTCCACACCAAAAAGATAGTTTGACTTTATAATGATATATTATGATTGCAACTTGTTGGATTTTATTGTTTGAATACATTTGCCAACAGTTATAAACACGTTATATTTAATTTACTCATATAACACTATTAAAAGATTATTATAGATTTTAAATTGAAGATTGTATTTGAAAATTTGAAATTTGTTAGTTTCTTATATTTCTCCAAAACAATAATTAAATATTACATACAAACACACACACGTATATAATTAATATTAATTTATGCATGCAAACAAAATGATAATACAAATGATATATATTAAAATATCCATTTCTTGCTGGAGAGCAAATGAAGACACATCAAAACCACTACTCCTCAACAATTAGCCAACATAATAATTACTGCCTTTTTTTTCTCTGCAAACTTTAATTTTTAAAAACATATACAATTTCAGAAATATCAGTTTTCAATTATATCAATCATCAGTTACTCTAACCACTCTTAAACATGCCCATGACTTGGGATACAAATTCATAAAAATTAAAAAATAAATAAATTAAGAGTTCTTAGAAAATGTAATTTTTTTATTATAGCTAACCAATAGTCACATCATGTATTTATTTAATTGGACAGGTAAAAAATATTTAATCATTCTTAGCTTAAAAGTAAAGTGTGGAAAAAGAAATTGAAACATCACTTGATATATTGTTACAATATTGAAGATATTCAAGTAATATATTGCTCTTGGGATGAATTATTTTATTTTCAGAAACAAATGTTATTTATACATAAAGACAGATTATAATATATTGTGAATAAATCAAAATCTAGTATTTAAGATTATGATATATAAATTTAATATTAGATCAGTTTTGTAAATCTGACCAGCAAAAATAGTTTTTTATAATCACACTTAGCATGATTCAAAATCAGCTATCATAACATTTGTTGAGAAAGCAATTGTCATGTATTAACAATTAATTAAGTTCTTCAAAACTGAATTAAAATATTTTTATCATAACTCAAATTTTCTATACATTGCTCCATTGATTACATATTTTGCTCACGGAGCATCTCCTGGTAAAGTGAGAAGATTAAATAGCCCAAAACTATCCCAAGAATTGTGTTGCACATAAAAAATAAAAACAAACAAATATTGAAATTAATACAATTCTGAGTTGCATTTTTTTTATTAAGATTTTTTTTTAAAAATGAAAATAAAAAAGTAATTTTAACTTATCTCAATAGATCAGTAAGAATAAATCAGGGATGCTTTGCTCATGAAGTGAAGTAAATCTAATTATGTTCCACTTTTCATGAGCTGTATTTTCAAAAATAAATCAACATTAAGAAAAAAAATTCAGATGAAAATCATGTATATTACTGTGTTAAAAAAAAGATAAGATCAAATTAAATAAGTACATGCACATTATCTCTGGAATAGATCATAAAAGTCATTACAATTTAAGAATACATATGGCTTTGGTTATTCACGTGACTTATCAGTATACACATAACAAGACTTTTTTTGGCTCTACGATTTTTCCACTATTAAAGTCAGAATATTAAATAACCTAAAATATTTCTTAATAGTTGTGTTCTATATAAAGAAAACTCCATTAAAACTATTAATTAATCTCTATTTTATAAAGTTATAGATAAATGATCTTTTAATTTTTATATCCACTTCACAAATAATTTGCATAGGTTTTAAAATCACGAAATACAAAGTATTGTATTAGTTAGATATATCTATTCAGTTAAAATATATTTTCTAATTAATATAATATGTGTAAAGCACCTTTATTATGATCCAAAAGCTGATTAAGTGTCAAAATGTTATATATAGTAGTCCATGAGAAAAGCAAGTATTATCATGTATTGATAATTCAGTTAATTTGTATTAAAACTACATTGAAGTGTTTTCTTTCAGTTTACATAAAGCAAAGATAAAATATTACTTGCAACAATGTAGATAGATAATCTGCCATGAAAAAAGAATAGAGTTGAAAAAAAATGTCATTATTATAAAATAAAAAAATTAGTCATATTCACATTTATTAATTTTATATTTATTCATAAGTTTAAAAAAAATATATATTTAGTAGTAGATTTATTATATCTACTATGTATATAAAATAAAATGATGTTCCAATCATGTTTTCATGATTCAGGAGCTGTAACGTCAATTTCAATGGTTTTTTTTCCACCTAAAGTAAAAGTCATGGAGAAGATTTTGGGTTATTTAGTTTTTAGATTTTCTTTGTGAAGGCAATCTTTGAATCCAATTTACTTTTACCTTTCATTATGTAAGAACTAAAAAGCATATTTATCAGTGATTTATATTTTATACATACATAATCTCTATCAGTGGTGGAGATCTTTTAATGTGCCGGTGTGCCAAAAAATTTCTAAATGCTATATATATCAAATTACTAATATGTTCTATGAAGTTTTATGAGGTAAAAAATTAACAAAATCTTAATTATTGCAGAGGTTTAATGAGATAAGTTTAAAAATTAACACAAAATTTTATAAAGATAAACTCATAATTTGTTGTAAATTTTATCATATTGTATGCCAAATGCTTTATATCAGATCTATATTTTATCACTTTTAGTAATACACTTGCTGAACTAGATTCATTAATCATTTTATTTCTTAAACTGTATTTTATAACATTTGTTTAAAAAATAAATCATGAACATATATGGAAGAGAAAATTGATAATATAGCAATCCCTAGTTTGTTAAACAATTACAGGTTTGGGGAATGGCAGATTAAATCTCATTATTTCCTTTTCTGAATTTTTTTTTCATTTTTAATTATTTTCATGTTCTTTTTAAAATCAACAAAGTTCTGCTTTTTATATAGAACTGAGTTGAAAATTAATTTAAAGAAAAGAAAAATCAAATAATCATATTTTATAAACACGAAGACAACTTATGAAATAAACAATTGTTAATATACATAAATTATGAAAAGATGATCATTCGCATGGTAATGTTAATGTTGTATTACTTTAATTAGATTTGAGGGATTCGAACTCAGACTTCCACATGACCCACTACTGTCAGTGCCATCTCATATTGCTGATCCATCTGATCACACACATGTTGAAAAGATAAATAATCACCAATATACGTATTTCATGCGAAAACAGCAATCATCAATTGGTCTAGATTACTATCTTCACACACATATATACAATCAGTACTTAGCTTTATATTAAGATAGCCAATCCTCATATTTTAATGGACAGGCTTCAAACTACCCCAACCCAAAACTCTTCCATTTTATTAAAAATCTGATGATGGAACGTTCAAAGCCCATATTCCATCATCAGATTTTCAATGAAATGGAAGGCTGAAGAGTTTTGGATTGGAGTAGTTTGAAGCCTGTCCATTAAAGTATGAAGATTGGCTATCTTAATATAAAGCTGAGCACTGATTATATATGTGTGTAAGGATAGTAATCTAGACCAATTGATGATTGCTGGTTTAGCATGAAATAGGTATATTGATAATTATTTATCTTTTCAACATGTGTGTGATCAGGTGGGTCAGCAATATGAGATGGCACTGAAAGTAGTGGGTCGTGTGAAAGTCTGAGTTCGAATCCCGCATATATTACATATATAAATGCAGGTTTAAGCCTGTACAATGTATTAATTTAATTAGATTTGTTTTTTAAGTTTTAACCGTTAAATGCTACTCAGGATGACAATAATACTGTAAGCTGGTTATAGCAATTATTTATTTTTATTGTTGGTATATTGAGTATTGTATAGTTTATTCTGTTTTTTGTTTATATATATACTGAGTAATTATTTCCACAGATTTCTGATTAATTTTTCATTTTTTTTTTTAAAATAAAATATCTTCTGCAAAATAATTTTGAAATAATAATTCTTTTATTAGGTAGATTATTTATCCAGTAAAAATATTTTTTTTCTAAATGTCAGATGTATAAGTATGTTTAATGTGAGCAGACCATAAATTATTTGTAGTAGCTTTTAGTAAGCAGTTATTATATATTAACAATTGAATTAAATTTAATCAAAAGTGCAATATAAATAATTTAATTACAATTCAGACTTTCTGTACATTGTTATTATCAAAGGTATATTTTGGGCATAGGAGCAACCCTGCTGATAAAAAAAAAAAGTTAAATAGTTAAACATTTCCAAAAAAGTTGTTATTTACATGAAAAAACAAAATCGAATTATATTGTCATTATATAACTTTTTCAAGCGTAACATTTTTTTGATCTGTCATCATTAATATTAAATATTTAATTACTATAATTAAAATCTTTTTACTTGAATTTTGATGAATTGTTTTAAAACATGTGATGTGATATACTGTAGCTTTTCCTTAAACGAAATCAAGAATCTCTCAGCAATTATACCCAGAGAAACCTGTTAGCCACTTTATTTTCCATTCCCCAGTCGAAGTTTTCCCATATTCTGCTCCATCCCATTTCCACAACTTTAATTTTTGTCAACTCTATGGCCTTTATATCTAAATCCCCTTTATCTTATAAGATAGTGACATCTAGCGAATATTCAATCATTAAATTTCCATTTATTTTATATGCATAATTTTTTCTTTTTAAGCTTTTAAAAATAATGTTTGTAAAACAAAACGATAAAATCAAAGCAAAAATTATTTACAGCATTGTAAAATCATCGTTCCGGCTATAAAGCATATAAGACTCCGTCAGGCAGCATTCTAATTTTCTAGTTAGATTTGCTTATGGACTCAATCTCATAGTACATTATCTTAGGATTTAATATTATATCAAATATTAACATTTTAAATGCAACATTATTCTAAATTTAAATTAATAATATTATTAACTATTTAAATAATTAATAAAAGTTATATTTCGATTTATGAGTAAGAACACTAGAGCGACCTCTCATAAGATAATTATGAAATAAAATATTATTTAATCTAATTGACTTTTTGATTTGTGTGTATTAGAACACATAGTAGCAGATTTAAACGACATCTCCCTATTTATTCCTTATATCAAGGCATTAAACACCAGTAATTACAAGTTAAATTATTCAGAAGCTTAGATTTTTTTTTTTGTGTATTCTAATAGAAAATATTAAGAATATAATGTACCTTATTATTAAAAAACCTGATTTTTAAAAATGATCAATAAGCATGCTATAATTACATTAAATCTACTCATCTTTCATCTCTCTTACAGTTCAAACTTAAAAGCTTAATAACTAATTATTATTAATCTTAAAATTGGAAATATTTTGTAATCATATTTTAGAAGCAAGAGCATTATCATCTTTATCAACCATTATTATCATTATTTTAAAATCAAAAATATTTTAATGATTTATACATTGTATTTATATATGTAATATATGCGAGATTTGAACTCAGACTTTCACACGACCCACTACTCTCAGTACCATCACATATTGCTGACCGACCTGACCACACACATGTTGAAAAGATAAATAATAACCAATATATGCATTTCATGGCAAATAATAACAAATATATGTATTTCATGGCATGAAATGTGTATATTGGTTATTATTTATCTTTTCAACATGTGTGTGATCAGGTCGGTCAGCAATTTGAGATGCACTGAGAGTAGTGGGTCATATGAAAGTCTGTTTTAATGATTTATGTGGAATGGTTAGTACATTAATCTATCAAGCCCAAGCCTTTAACTCAAATATGAGTGAATTTTGGAAATTATTTCAATAACATCAAATTTCTCAAGCAATGTCAGGATTTATCTTATAATCTACCAGTATAGATAGTTAATCAATATTGTTTGGAAAATTAGCTATTTTTAGATAGATGCAAAAACATTAGACAGAGAATAAATGTAAGAAGATCAGATAAATCATTATACTGATAGTACAAAAACAAACTTGGTTGTAATGTGATACCATCTTCATAAGTTGCAAAGATGTCATTCAGTTATGGTCTTAGAGCTTATGATTAATATTTAAACGTACACATATAATATTACAAAGAAATCGAGTCATATGTCTCATGACATAATTTAACAAGCTTATATTACAAATGGGGATATTAAAACAGACAAAACTCTCCATACAGTAGTGCCACTCAGTGCCAACCAGAGTAATCAATAGATGCCAAAAATCCCTATCTAGTGCCTATTCATCCAATATCCCCAGACGAGTTTCTGTCTTGTGGCCTTCATCAGTAAGGAGTCTGGGGATATTGGATGAGTAGGCACTAGATATTGATTTTATGCACAAGCCTTCTGGCATCCATTGATTACTCTGGTTGGCACTGAGTGGCACTATTGTATGGAGAGTTTTGCATGTTTTAATAACAGTAATGTGCTAGCATAAGAAATAGTGATCAGGTGATGTTAAATGGGGATATTCTGCAAAGCTTGTTGAGAGCTTATTTGCAAACTCTATATATAACATATAATATTCTATATAATATCATATAGCCAAGTGACAAAATAATAAAAGGGTTATTTGTTTAGGGAGTCATGTGATATTTGACACTGAATATAATTGTGTTTAAATCTATCTCTGAGTTCATTCTTCTAATATGAACTTTGATGCTAATACTATTAGAAATATGTTTCCGATCTATTTTTTAATTAAGCTATTTTTTTCTTAAATTTAATTAATAATATGCAAGTGGTATTTCAAATAAGATTTAAGTTATTATGTTATTTATGCATAAATAATCACATTTAGTTGAATAATCTTTTTAAGTTGATTTTTCAAAAGTAAGAAATCAGTTCAAAAAAAATCTAACCTCTAACATTTCTAAAAATACATATTCATCATTTGGCAAACGTTTAAAGATATAGATAGTTTTGTTTTGTTCTTTGCATCACAGTGAAATGACCATTATATCATTCAGTTTGATATTAATTGTTTTGAGACTGATATATTTAATGATAGTTAAAGTTTTTGTTCTGTGAACTACATAAGTTAAGAAACTATATTACGAGATTAATGTTGGTATAGTTCTTGTAAGTGTTATAACATAAGAATTCTATCTCAAATGAATAAAGTAGATTTTTTTCTTAATTGGGTCACTCAAATTTTTTCTCATTAGTCATTGTTCTATTTATATATTACAAGAATGTACAAGCAATTAATAATTATTGTGGCATTATTATTTAAAATTGCTTAGTCAGGTTTTCAATTCAGTGTATTTTTATCAAAACTAGACTAAAATTTTAACATAAAGAATCTTTGTAAGTATTTGATGTAAATTAAAATACCAATATTAACAAAAAATAATGTATTGGCTTTATATTACTGGCATATTTTGTATTAATTATTTGGAAATATTCTTTATTTATGCTTTTTTATTGTCTTTCCAGATAAACAATTTTTCTTTGACTGGAGTATATGCATGTGTTTATATTCATTATATAGTTTGTATATAATAAGTATATATAAAGATTCATAATAATAAAATTTTAATCGAGCTTTGACAAAGATGTACTACATCAAAAAACCCTGGCTAAGCAACTTTAAATATTACTGTAATAAATATTAATATACTCGCATTCTTGTAAGTATAATTTTATACTTTATTTTAGTTGAAATATATATATATATTGAAATGGCTATATTTCTCATGACATACAATAACATAGTAGTGTGTGCATGCACACACACACATATATATATTAGTAAATAAAATCAAGTCATATATCATGTGACTTAACTTGATAAATTTGTAATTATAAAATAATGAGCATGCTAATAGTTCTAACAAACTTTATCAATAAATGCTGCAAGAGAAAGCATCTAAAAATCTATTTAATTTTTTGATAGAGATTTTTAAGTGCTTTCTCTTGCATCATTTATCAATAAAGCTTGTTAGAGCAATTAGCACACTCATTATTTTATTTCTTAATTATAAGCTTATCAAGTTAAATCATGTAATATATATATATGATTTTATTTACTATTATAATTTTGCTTTTAAGTCTTAAGTGATGTTATATTACTAAGGCTATTCATATATGGTATGACTGAAGAGTTTTCAAACACACAGCTATTTAAGCTAGATATAGGTGTCTGAAAACTTTAGATTACCTACTTAATAGTTAAGTACCAGATAAGTGTGGCACTGAATTGGTATTTTAATTTAGTGTGTGAAATATCCTAGTGCCTCATTGAGGAGGCCAATAGCTCAAAACCAGTTTGGGGAAATGGATAATTTTGAGATAGAGATTTTAAAATGCATTCTCTTGTTGGAATTTATCAATAAAGCTTGTTAGAGCTATTAGCATGCTCACTATTTTACACACACACACACACACACACACACACACACACACACACACACACACACATATATATATATATATATATATATATATATATATATATATATATATATATATAAAGTTGAAAGGAAAAGTAGAAATAAACATAAACAGAAATTTTTTGTAGACATTTTCCATGTTACACTGGAAAAATTGTTAAGGATTAAATAATTTTGAATTTTAAAAAATTAAACATTTAAAAGGTCTGATTAATATTTTATTAATTTTTATTTTGAAATTAAAAGAAGCATGTTTCTCTGTTACAATAGATATACTAGTAAGTATAAAATTCAACAATCTATTTTGGTTAAAATTTTTTTAATTAAAGCTTGTGTAACATATTTTGAAATCCTACAATGTTGTTTTTGAAAGGATTAAGGTGAATTGTAAAGAATCATTAACTTTTTTCAAAAAAGATAAAGAAAACTCACTTTCAATTACTGTATTTTTTTAAAAATTCCATGATGACTATAAAAATATTGGAAAAAAGATTAGGACTTTTTTTACAGATCGTGATAGCATACTGATTATGAAGTTATAACTGAAAGCAGGAAACAGTGTATCCAGCCACTACTAGTTTATACTGGTAGAATGTGGATTAACAGAATCAAGTTCCAGCTTTTATGTGGTTCATAGCCCACATATATGTATGCATATTAGATGGCATAGAGACTGAAGAGAACTCACTACTGGTTAATATTTACTGAATTATATCTTTTCTGAAGATGAGTCTTGGTCTTAAGAGACTAGCTTACCAAAAGATTACACACTTTTATCATTATGCACAGAATCACATACAAAGGTACTGCATCATGTATATAAGTAGGTGATTTTAAAGGTAAATAATTTTTATTAAATTATTCTACTAAAATTAGAGTAATGAAAGAAAATAATAAATGATGATTTCCAGTTTTATTTAGTAAAAGTGAAACTCTTTAGGGAAAATGACAGTTAGATTCTCCAAGTAAAATTAAAATAAATAAATAATTTTTGCTTGAATTACAAGTCTAAAAATAAAGTATTGAATTATAAATGATTTTGTTTTGAAATTTAAAAAAAAACCTCCAAAAATTATTCTAGATTGGAAAACAAAAAAAAAAAAACTTGCTAAAATATTTTGAAGGACATTTATAAGTAATCATGAGTAACCTAAAAAAAATGTTTATGGATTGTCAAAGAAGTAATATATATATGAAAAAAGAAAAAAACTATTTTACCATTAAAAATAATGAATTAATTAATAACTTAGTTTATACTATCTATTTTTTTATATATACACATGGATGTGTAAATTTTATGTAAATTTTCAACATAGAATTGTGTATTGAGTAAGTATAATATCGTTTATTAGTTTTTTAAATAAATGCCAGTGTATGCACATATTTCCATGCACATACATGTTAGATCAGTCATTAGTTATGTATTATAGAAAATGAATTTCATTTATAAACTTATGACAATTCAAATATCTTCATAAATTATTATACCACATCTGTGTGCTTATATTTAAGAGTGCTTTATATAAACTTATTTTGAAGTATTTGTAAACCATAATGTAATATTTTATTGTATGACTCAAAATCAGAATGTTGAATTTATATTTATGGCATACTCAGTATACCTTAATTTCATTTTATTGTTTCTAATTAATCAATTTATATTTCAGTGTTAAAGTTGTTCTAGTGAATTTAATTAATCCTAAAATAGATTTAAAACATTGGTAGTGTTGTTCTATTGGGTCAGCTGCTTGATGGTGATATTTCTAGCTAAATTCCTAGAAATATTCCATATCCATGGCTGCAGCCAAGCTGATAGCCTTCTTTCTACAATAAAACACAGAAAGAGTCCATTTACTCAGCTACCAGATACTACATGGCTTTGTTCTATGCTTAAAACACAGAAAAATGCATTCATTGGCTGCCATGGTTGCTTGTGTTATGCACTTTATCATAATGCTTGGTTGTCTACTTTTACCATATTATTGTGTGATGGTGTGTTTATTGCATCATGTCTAAATAATTGAACTTTTCAGATCTAACATCTTTTTTTAAATGTGAACTGTGGTACTTTGTAATAGTTTTTACAGTGTTGTCACTGTTCCATCAGAACTGTGTAACACTCAGAAATTGGATTTTAGGGTGTGACATAGCATTATTTTGAAGATCCCAATGAAAGTAATACATTTATGAGAAATTGTCCAAGATAAGTAAGATGACTGCTTTGAACTCTGAAAATTGGCAATTGCCAGACATTGAAGTCAGTTTTCATTTTAATAGTTTGTTATAAGTTATTAACTTTAGTGGTTAAATTGTAATCTAATTTACTTTTTTCTCAAAATGCAGTTTATGATTAATTACTGTCTGAAAAGGGTAAAATGTACTTTTATGTTTTATTAGAAAAGTACCATAATTTGTTATTCACATACTCACACCCAAAGAAGCCAGTCTCTGATTAATTACTGTCCAAAAAAGTCTCTGATATTTACTATTAAAAAAGAAATGTAACATTTTATATACACACACAATAAAAAAAAATGCCACTCTCTGGTATTAATTACTGTTCCAAAAAGTCAAAATTGGCTTTCATTTGAAAATTTTGTTTGAACTTTTAAATCTTGTAGAAGTTGTAATATAATTGACTTTGATTTCAAAACACAGTGTCTGATTAATTAATGTCCCAAAAATGTTAAAATTTAATCTTATTTTTTATTTAAAAAAAGACCATAACTTTTTATATTCACACACACACACACACACATTAAAGCCAATCTCTGATTAATTCTTGTTTTCAAAAAAGTCTCTAATGTATTATTATTTGCTATTAGAAAGTAACATAATTTTTTATTGACATACACAAAAGCTAGTAAAGTCGGCTTAAATTTTTATATTTGGTTTGAATTTTTTAATTTTGTGTAAATTGTAATATAATTTACTTTTATTTCCTATTCCAAAAATAAAGTCAATAGTTCTATAGAATATCTGGCCCAGGAATGTTACATCTATGTGTTTTTGCTTAGCATTAATGCCATCAAGTGGCTGACATGATAGAACAGAACACAACCAAAACATTATATGTTAGATTTATATCTTTTGCTCACAATAACAATTATAAAGCTTTTTCTCACCGAGTTGAATTTGTGCATGACAGTCTGTTATATAAAAGTTTAGGTTTAGTGTTATAGACATCTAGATCAGTGTTCTTAAACCCTTGGTCTGGTGCCAGGCTGCAGAACTTTTCTGCAAGTCCGCATGCTAGATGGGCAGTAAAAAGTTTGTAATAATAAATAATAAGAGTTTAAATTTTTAATTAATATAGCCAATTTTTATTTATTTTTTCATCTCATTTTTACACAATTAAAAAAAAAGAAAACAGAACGAAAACAAAATCTAATCAACCATTCATAAATTAATTTGTTTTTCTAGTTATGACAGATGTTTATGGAGGGGGGGTAGAATTAAATTTTTTATTACTTTCTAAAAAAATTAAAAAAAAGTTTTTTTATTATATAACCTCCATATAATATATATATATAAAACTTTATCTTATATATTTAACATTGTTGTTTTGATCAGTTATAACAATTATGCTTATCTTTAAGAAAATTTAGGTATAGACTTCTGCCAGTCTGCGAAATCTTATTCTTATTTTTGCTGTTCCACGAAACCTTATCCTTATTTTTACTGGTCTGCAGGTGTGAAAATGTTGAAGACCACTGATCTAGATGATAAAAATTCTGGTTGGCACAAAGGGGATATCCTTTAAAGATTATGCACTACATTTCATTTTATATATTATTTCTTTAGAAATTTAGTTTATAGTTGGCCAGTACATTAATGGTACTAAGTAGCCAGAGCATTGATGATTATCAGCATGTTTTTAGTATCCCAGCATTTTTGTGTTTGATTGTTACATTCTTTTGGATTATCACTTAAATTTGTGCATCCAAGTTATTGTGACCCTAAGTTTGGCAAGAGTTAAATAATTAGCCTGATCTATAGTAGAACTATTTCAAATCCAGTCCCAAGATTGATTGTTGATTTATTGTATTTTTGATCATTCTTGATGATTACAGTTAGTTTATGTATTTTCTGATTTCTCATGCACATTGTTACTTTTATATTTATTTTTATATTTCAGTTTATTTGGGGTTGATATTTTTCCATCTCATAATTATTCATGCCATTACAATATATATAATGAGAAAAAATATTTCTTCTCATGATTTTCTCTTTTTACTCAGAATAACCATTATTAAACTTATTAAAGTTTCATTCATTAAATGATAATAAGTTTCAAACAATTTCAATATGAAGATTATGAATAAGTATAGTTTATTATGGGTAGTTTTAAAAGAGAGAAAAGTATAAGAAAAAGAAAAGAGTAAAATAAATATTAAAATTTTTTTCTCTCTCTTCATTAACTTTATATTATTACTAGTTTTTTAATTTTAAAAAATAATCAGATAGATAAATAAATAAAATTTTAAGTAATGTTTATTGTTTTTTTTTTTAAAAAAACCTTTAACTTTTTTTCTTAAAGATTTCTGTTTAATTAATTAAATTTGATTTTTTCTTTTGTCTTTATCTCTCTTTTCAAAAATGTAATATTTTCAAACTAAAGTATAATTAAAAGATTATATTGTTTCTGGAAATTAAAAAAAAAAATAACTAGAGAGGAATTTTTCAAGATAGGATAAAATTTATTAATTAATTAAGAAAAAAAAGTGCAAAATAATCTTTTTATAAAAAATAGAATTGGTCAGGATTTAATGCTGTCATTTCTGAAATAGTGTGATTGGATGGATATTGTTAGGATTATGTTAAAAATAAGAGGGAAGCAAATTGACACAGTAGGCTTTTATATGATCCAGCTGTTGAAAAAAACAGTAGAAGCTGCTCAGTTTTTGAGAGAACAGTGAGAAGTTATTCTTGTAGTTTGAAATAAGCTAACCACACTACTAGCTTAAAAAGATGTGTATTTGAACTGGAGTTGAAGAAAACTAGGTACCAAGCTTTAGCTAAAAGTTGAACATTACCAAACCAACATGTAATTGGTTTGTTAAAAATGTAGAAGAGAATACTCATAGAAAAAATCTGCCATAAGCCTTATGTGCCCACTCAAAAGAATGACTGTCTCAGCTTCTGTTAACCTGACTTACACATTAATATATTGCAAAATGGATAAATTTAATTTATGCTAATCTAGCCTGAAAATTTGTACTAATTTGGAAATTAATAAATGTCAACTAAAAACTTGAAACTATAAAAAAAGTTAATGGAAAATGTTTTAATGAAATAATGAATAAACTCAACTTGATAATTTATTCTAGACATTATTATTATAATTTTGAATTGAACTTAAAGAAATCAGGAAAAAAAGTGATCTGTAAAAAAGAAACTTAAAATTTTAACTACAAAAGAGGACCTAATTCAATGAAATTATAATAAAATAGGATTTAGTTAATGTGCATATCTTTGTTTACCTATTTTTATTTACACTTATATATTTGCAAATATTTTTTTATAAGTAATAATTGTTAGTAATGAATGGTTCTGATTTAAATTTTTTTTTGCTGAAATATGTTTTGATTTGTTTTACCTCCTTTCCCAAAAATATAAAAGAATATGGGATCTTCTCATTTTTTTAAATCTGTAAATGTAAAATGTGGTTTTCAGATTGTTATTTAAAGGTGAAATAACTCAGTTAAAGTAAATGATAATTAACTTAGTAATAAGAATTAGCAGTTTAATCTTACTTGCTATATGAATTTTTTATAGAAAATATATTAAAATTTGGAATTATCATATTGTCATATTTTTACTGAATTTTATTATTCTTATTTATTAGTAAATTTATTAAATAACTGTTAAAATAATAGTGATGTTTTTATTTCTTAAGACATCTGTTCTATGTATTGGCAATGTGTGTGACTTGATTTTATCTTAGCATTGTGCTTTAAGGGATTTGTAAATGATTCTGGAAAGACTATTTAAATAAAAGAAAATTAAAATTATACATTTATATTTTCTCTTGTTCACTGTCACAGTTACTAGGGTCCTGGTGATCTTGAGCTAATTCTAGACTAATAATGGTTATTTTGTATATAGGTGGGTTATATGTTTGTTTGAAATCCAGATAGTTTTCAGGGTGATATAAAGGTTAAAATCATATTTAAAGTCCATTCATCGCACTTTATTTGTACAGATTAGAAATTAGTTTATAATTGGCCTATATATTCATTGGGTAGAACATTGATTATGATCAGCTCACATCAAAATCCTAGAATTTTTGTGATAAATACTTTGACATTTAAGTATATGCATGCAGATGATAGTTTTATATTATATCCTAAGTTTGGCAATGGCTAGAAGATGATTAGCCTGTTTTACAATATATCTCTTTTAAATCAACTTACAAGAAGTGATCTTTGATTAGTTTGGTTTAATGCTGGAGTTGTGCCATATTATTAATTATATACTGATTTTCTCTTTTTTATATTTGTGATATTTGGGGATGATAATGTTCTCATCATCATTCTCTAATGTTGTCCATATCACCACATTTACCCACCCATTACATTACAGTACTCACTTACAACCAAACAAGTGGTCACATAATTTTCCAGTTTACTTTTAATATCTATGTTAAAAACATCACCAAACATTTAATTGGCATAAATGACAGTTTCTCATCTAAATTCTTAGGTATTATTAATGTCCTCCAAAATTAGTTTGAGATTATGAATTTTTTACTGTAGAAATTTATTAATTGCTTAAACTTAAAATAAATGACTTTGGAGAAAAATAAAGAATGAACTATTGCTTCTGATGCATATACACTTTTATGCTTAGTTAGCAAAAATACCTGATTGCCTAAAATACTTTCTAAAGTAAAATCTCGCATAAAAATAAGCACTTATAATGAATTCCTATGAAGGGAAAAATTATCTCATCATCATTTCAATTTAAAATATTTAAAACAATTGATTTAAGAAATAATGTTTAAACCCCTAAACATCATATGATCACCATTTCTTATGAGTAGACACTAGATGGGGATTTTATCCACAAGTCTTCTGGCATCCATTGATTACTGTGGCTAGTACAGAGTTTTTCCTGTGTTAAAATAAAGTTTATTGAAAAAAGTGTTAATTAATGTTAAATATTTTACTTACCATATTATTAAAAAAATATTAACTTGTTAGTAAAAGCATTTAAGTAGCTATAATTTTAAAAGAAAAAAACATTTTTTTTCCATTACTGATCACCATTTTGCTTTTTATGCAGCCACAGAATATTTCCTGTATCATGATTTATTGAATAAAAATAAAGTATAAAGAAATAAACCAACCTCAAGGCACATTTTAAAATTAAATAAAAAATTAACACAATATGCACTTTTAAATTAATTTTTTTTGCTTTTGTGATTTCTAATCAATAAAATTTAGGATTTTTTTGCAATGCTATTAATTTTTTTAAAATCAAAAACTTTTTTATTTTACATAAAAGCAGTGAAATTAAATAAAATTTAGATAAGGAAATATAATTTATAATTGTTTGATGTAGTCTTAATAATGCAGATAAAATTTTTTTTAATCAATCCGTGTTTACAATAAAACTGGATAATAACTATTACAGCCATCTGTAAGCCATAAAACTGATTGAATAAATACAGATTAGCTACTATACTTATTTTATAACTAAATGTTAATACACTTTGTTGTTATACATGTCAAAGTATGTTATTGTGCTAAATGAAATGATTTGTAATCATTAAAAATAAAAAAATCTTATTTATTTTGAAAATGTCATAAAGAAAAGCATTCAATGTTTTATAAAGCCAGTGGATGAAAATTAAATAAAATGCATTAATCATATTAATCTATAATCAGAACATAATATTGTCTACTGCATAATGAATAAAGTCTACATTTTTAATGTGAATGCTGGCATTTTATTTTCAGATGTAAACTTTAATGAAGTTATTATCCTATGACATCATCAATCTTACAAAATTGTCACCATCTTGAAAAAAATTGTACTGGTTTTTTTAAAAAAAAAAACAATTTAAAAGTTTCATTTTTAAAGATCATAATAGAGAATAATCAATCAATTGTAAATTAAAATAGTGGGTGCAAATTGATAATTATTGGTAAGGTGAATCCTCATACAAAAATCCACCAAAGTAAAGATACTTGTCTATGTAAAACTCAGACAATTCAATCAGTGTAGAATTAAATCTCTTGAACAAGAAATCAGTAATTTTTTCAGGTATACTAGTACAAGTAAGTGTCTTCGGGGGGGAAAGAACTAACAGATTTTTAATAATATTTTTTTTTTACAGTTTTAAATTAAAAAAAAAAAGTATTATTTTATAACCAGCTAAATTATATATGGCTATTTTTAAGGCACACATGTAAAATTTATAATTATATGTTGAATTGATAATTATATGTTAGACTATTCCCATCATTTAATATTAATTATGTAAAACTCGAAAATTATACACTTTTCACAAAATATCTAATCATACAAAACTTGTACTCTTCAAGCTACAATAAGACTCAAGAGTATTGAACTAGCTTTCAGCAGGTTGCTGCCAGAATCATGGTGCTAAAACTAACTGCATCATCAAATATATATATATATATATATATATATATATTTATATATATATGCAAATAAAGTGCAGTATGTAAATTAGATGTTCCTTTTTTTTTGGCAACGCTATGCAGGAATCTTTTTTATTAATGAAATGAGAATCCTTAGCAATAACCCATACTTTTTTGTATTGTCTTTTTCTATCAATTCTCTTGTTCTAACATTAGAAAGAGGGCGGGGGGATGTCTGTAGCCTGCTCATGATCAAAAAAGATCGATTTATATTCATGATTTGACTTTTGCTGTATTATATAAATATTTATGCTGGGTGACTCTCATTGATCTATTAGCATGAGATTCTCCATAATACACTGAGTTACATGCCAGGGCAGAACATAAAATTTTATATCCAATCTGAGGAGCATGTTCAGATGGAATTTTATCCTTAATGTTGTTTAAAAGGTTTTTTTAATGACACAGTTAATTTTAGCACTATGATTCTGGGTGCAACCTGCCTAAAGCTAGTTCAGTGCTCTTGAATTTTATTGTATCATATTTACCTTTTCATATTAACTTGAGCAATACAATTTTTGTATTATTAATTAATATTAATTATTAAATGGTTTTAAAAATATTCAAATTTTATTTAAACTTTTCAAAGATATTTACCTATTAGTAATAGCACTTATGCTAGCAACACAACATTCAAATGGTATTATATTCTTCTTTTCTTCAGGTGTTGATAGCCTGGTCTGTGGCAATACTAACATGAGACTTGAACAGAGGACTTTGAAATTCACGAATACTAAATTTATGCTCTGTCTAAGCCATTCAGTCTTCAGCACCATTCAGTAAAAATTTAATATATTTATCTATGAAGGTCTCAATTTCTCCATTTTTCTATGGGCAAGGTAATGAGAATTGAAGGGACTCTCATAGATAAATATATGACATTTCTACTGATTGTTGTCATTGTCAGAATAGTCTAATTAAATATTCACAAATCTAAAAGTCATTGGTTCAATTGACGCACTAGTACTGTTACTTATCAGAACAGCAATACTTAAAGAAAAGATTAATACCATTCAAAACGTTATGTTATATTTTAACCTGCATGATATTATTAACAATTGAATGTATTTAAAAAGCTTAAATAAAGTTTGATTTTGTTTTCTAAAAACATTTGACAATTAACACTAGTTGATTAAAACAGTTCAGCATATACGTGCAACTAAAATGCCATTATCAGAAACTTTCAAACATATATTATATGTTGTAGTATTTTTATGATCTAGTTTAATTGTTAAATATTTTAGAAAAATTTAAAGAAGAGAGAATCCGAGTGGAAGCACTGAATTTCTATACTAACTTTAATATTACAACTAGCAGTTAAATGTATTCCAGAAAATTGTAAATAATGTAATTAGAGACATCTAATATTCACCTAAAAAATCGATTATATTTGCTACTGATCTTGCGCCTGCACTAACTCACTACAACATTCACATCAACTTTAGTTAAAGCCGGTATTATACAATGATTACTCCTCACTGTAAATATCACGCCACCTTATATGTACCCCACCTCCTAAAATTACACTTCTCACAGCATGTACAATTATAAAACGAATAAAATATGCTTTAATAAAAAAAACATATAGCAATTAAAGTAGATGATAGAAATAATCCAACGTTTAATTATGAGCAAAATGTCACCTTTTATAAACTTTCAGATAACGATACACATAAAAAATTTGTTTTAACACTTAAATATTGTCACTAATATTTGATTAGTAATTATAATTCATTCTTCTGACAGAATTAGTGGTTGTACATATTATGAATTAATTCTTTGAAATTTATTACTTCCTTAAATGATTTCTTTTTAAATTCCTTAATCCAAAATATTTTTTCATTTACAAAATGCTGTGGACTATTTATTAATTTTTTGAAATGAAATTTATTAAAAAATAAATAATGACAATACACATTAAAAAAGTAGATTATTTAATTATAAATGAAAGTATTTTACCGTATTTTCTATATTTGTTTAAATAGTTAACTTCAGACTTTGAAGATTTTTAAATTTGAAGGCATGACTTACAAACGTGGAAATACACCATACATTTGCTTTTACTCAGAATTGATTCTCTGGATACTTTTAAGTAAGTAACTTATTTTTTAATATTCTAGTTGTTATTATAGAGGCCTACATAAGATTAGAAAAGTCGGTAATAATTTTCATATCTCTAATTTGGTAGCTTTGGCGGTGCCACAAACTTTATATAGATTATTGAAAAGTGTAGATATTAGTAATGTCTGTATGTTTGAGGAAATTATCTGGAGTACACAGAGGTACCCTAAAATAACCAGAATTTTATAAAATATTGTTTATTTATTTTTAAGTGTTATCAATTTAATCTCTTACAAATTACCATCCATTTGATGCAATGCACTGATCTAAACAATGTTTTTTATTGTTCAAAATAATCTGAAAATACTTGCAAAGTGATGCCTTTTAATGTCTCTGACACTCACCCCCACTACACCACTTCTAAGTCTGAGAAAAAGAGATATTTTTTCATTGGAGAGATTTAAAAACAATTGCATAAAGCAAGAACAAGTGAATGCAGCTGATAGACAAACTGGACCATGCTGAATTTAATTAAAAAGTGTTTCAAACTGAAGGCCTTGAGAGATGATGGGGTGGAGCTTGCACTCTTTTCTTTGTCATAAACAGGATGCTTACATTTTATCACATCATGTAATGTTTCAGAACTGGCAGATACAATTCCTGATCTTTTACAACTAAATTTGAGAGAAAAATGCCTTTGCAGCATTGTTTTGACTTTGGACTTCACTTGCAGTGCTTTTTAGAGATGTGGTAAATTTAACATTTCAATTAAACCATTCATAAATTTGTGTTTTTATGAGATCAGTTTTTTTGTAATTTGTTTCAAGCATTACAACTTTTTTTTTTGTCATTTTCTGTATGCAAAAACAGAATTTTACATTGTCAAACTTTTTAGCTATTATAAAAAAATTGTCAAAAATGCAAAATGCACTTTACAAAACAATGTGTTATGTGAGCCCACAATTTCCCATAACAATGTCATTTGGCATATACTACAATAGATGTGCAACCCAGAGAATGATTGTGATTATTTTTGGGTTTCTCCTTATATAGGATTTACAGAAAATAATAAAAACAGTGATTATAATTATTTTCATAAGGTGTATTTTATGTGACACAGGCTTATTGTTAGTATTCTACATGATATGGAATTTTAAATTGCACTTTACACAAAAAAGTGAAGCTTATTATTATTAGAAAAGAATTATACAGCTGAGTGCTTTCAGCCTACTTTAAGCAAAGTTTAGCGGTAATTTATGCAAAATTTATGCAAAGTTTTCTTTCATAAAGACTATTTTCTAATAACAATAAGCTTCACTTTTTTGTATAAAGTGCAGTTTAAAACTTACCACAGTGAAGTAAAAACCAAGGATTTTATTTCAATTATGATATGGAATTATAAAATATTTGTGCAGTATTTAGTGGAATATTAATTTATAATAGAGAAAAATGTTAAGGATTCTGAAAAATGTCATTAGAAATGTTACTCATTATCCAAAAGCAGCAGAGGATTAATCAAATAACTAGATAAGTCATGGAAAATATAAAACAGCATCCTTATATTTTCCAAACTAATTATATTTGTCTATGTACATTGTAATAATTGGGACTTTATTAATTTGAAAAATGACAAAGTTGTTTGGAAACAAAATTAAAAATTTAATATTAATCTCATTTCTCAAAGTATTCAAATAGTGTGGAGTTATGATATATCCCTAATAAATTATGAGTGGTATAATTAATGCCCATCTAAATCAAAAAATTACTGAGATCATATTTTATAGTTGAAAGAAGGATGTGTAATTAATAGGTTAGTTTGATAATTACCAGATATAATCTTTTTTAATGCTTTTGAACAACAGTGAGATGTATGTTGTCTTTTTCAAGCATTAATTCCATTATAGATTTAAGATTTCTAGCTACAATTCTTCCAATAAGTGTTGATATCTCATCATGGGTTGGATATAGCAAGTATTGTTCTTCCATTTTAGTAAATGCAGTGATATCAAGAATAAAGTCTGTTGACTTTAAAACAGTTATATCCAATGTGTCTTTGTGATTCCTAGACATAATTCTTACATTAAGCATTGATTTTATTGCAGCTGAATGTAATCAATATTGGTTTTCCATTTTAAACAAATGTAATGATATTAAAGATATTTTTTGACTTTGGAACAATTCTGTAATTTTGAATGGTGATGATACATCTAAAGAACAATACTGGTTTTAATCTTATGCAGGATTGACATTTTTTTACAGGTTTGTAAATTGATTCTGGTAAGGATATTTTTTACTACCAACTTAACATCATATTGTTAAAAATATAATATTGGTATATATTTTTAGTTTTGTAATTCATAATGTCAAATATATAGTGATATTATACTATAAAAATGTTTTTATCTAACTTCTGAATGTGTTAAAATACTTTTACTGAATGATGAGACTCTTTGCATCCCTTTTTATACTTACAAGTTGTTCTGAGATATCATTTATTTGAAGAATCTTTCTATTATATATCTTCACTGATTCTTAATCATTTTCTCATGACATTGAGTAAACTGATGTCTTTGTCAGAATATAGCAGAATGATTATCAAATAATTTTTTTTATATAATAGTGAACATTGTCAATATAAGTCATTTTTAACTACTGTAAAATCATCATATTGATGTTTCTTCACATTGTGGTCATTAATAAAGATTAGAAATCAAATCATAAGCTTGACTAATGCTATCATAGAACTGATAAATATTTTAGAACAAGATTCTAACATCAATGTTTGTTTTTGAAATTGAACCAAGATTTTTTTGCTCATTGGTAAATTATTTTACTAGTTAACAGTCTGATCACTAAGTTATAATTTATGATCCATGATAATTGAAAATACTAATTTATACTATTATTAATCTAAAGATAAGTAGATTCATCCTACAGCAAGGCTTTAGTTCATTTTATAATTATAATTTCAGCCATTATCTATACATTGCATAATAAAAATTACTTTAAATTTAATCCAATTTTTAATCTAAAGCTTTTCTTTATATTGCCAAGTAACTTTTTTATCTTATTTGTCTAACTTACATGTGGTCTCTTTCTATGATTTCTATAATTTCTTAAGTTCCAGTTTAAGACTTCAACCAGCCATCTATTGTTATCTCTTATAGGAAAATGCATAAATCAATTTAATTTTAGCCTCTTAATTCTTTCAGTAATCTCAGTAATACTTGATTGTTTTGTCACTCATGTATTTTACTTTTGATTCCTCCTTATTAATTCCAGAATGGAACTCTTCATACTTCACTGTTTGGCCTGCAATCATAGATCTGAAGTAAGTACTAATAAAAAATATTTATCAAAAATCTTTTATTTAAGCCCACAGGTAGATTTATCAAAAGTAAAAGTATTTATTCTTACCAAATTTAATTCTAAGATTAATTATATCCATTACTTTATCTAAATAATACTACCAGTTTTGTAATTGTTAACTTCTTCTGATCCATTTCTATCAATTTTCATTTTCTTTATAACAAGTCATTAAACATTTCTTTAGTCATTTTAATATTCATTTTATCCTATTTTTTTGCTTTCATCTGATAACTTTTGTAACATTTGCTAAAGCACTGAAATAATGTAAACAACAATATCAGCTGCAAAATATGAACGACTTAAGTAATCTCCATTTGTTTTTATTGTCTTAGCTTTCCATTTTAGTTCAATCTTAAAACATAAATTTCTATTAGTCAAAGTATATTCCAATATTTGTTATGCTATCGTTTGCATGCTTTCTTGTCTATTTGTACTTTGAATTTCTCTTATAAAAATTCATTATATACAGCTTTTTTCATAAATTGAGACATTATTTCATTTCTGTGTTCATATTCAAATTTACTATGTCACTTTCATCTTTTAATTGCATTCAAGTGATAATTTAAAAATATCATTGGGATCTGATCACTATTTCTTAAAACTATATAAAAAATCTTCAATTTCTTCAACAGATTAAGAATTTGTTAGGACAAAAGCTTGAATTATTATATTTAATATCTTCCATTAAGTTAAAACTGATCTTGCTATTCTGTCTGACATACTGTCAATTTGAATAAGATTGTCTTTCTATTTTTTTTGTATGGAATAAATTCTATTTTAATTATGAGTTCAATATTTGTGTCCTTATAATAAAGTAAATTTCTACTTTTCAAATCAGTTGTCTCGTCCTTTTTTTTAATCTAACTTTAAAAATCAGACAATGTTTCCATTTACTATTAATCAATTTTTTTTCCAATTCATGCATTTTTCATTCATCTAAAGGTAAACCAATAGAATTTTAGAATTTTTACAGCCACTCCCACTTTATCAGTAAATATTATATGGACTGTTGATTTTTTCCAGAATTTTATAGACTTATAGAAACAACTAACCACATAAATCTTGCCCTCAAAATTCGACATTAGAATTATTGGTATTTATTCATAGTTCAAACTTAGAGCTAAAAAAAATACATTCACACACACACATACTAGATTACCATGAAAACACTTCCATAGTAATATCAGCTGTAAAGATATTAGCTTATGAAATTCATATTAGAAATCTGTTCTGCTTGATTTTTTTAAAACGTTAATGAGAAAGTAAAAGGTCCACTACCAGCCAGTAGAAAATTTATAGCCATATTTAATATAACTATTAATTAGTGTTGTAAATATATTACAATAATAATACTAGCTCTATTATATTTTATATAATTATATTTCTGATAGTCTTTAAAGGATCACATATATAATCAAAGTGTTAGTTAATATTTAACGTTCTAACAAATTTGTAATCCAACTTTTTTCTGAGTAGTACTAATAAATAATATATTCATGTTAATAATTCTATCTTTATAAATATTTCATATCAATCTATGATTACATTTATTTTTATATTAAAAATTTATATTAATTTATAGAAATAATTATTCTGACAAATCTCTCTTGCAAAAAGACTTGCAAATGTTGAAGATATGCCTTTTTAATTATATTTATTGTGAATTAAAGATCAAATATTTTGTTTTTTAATTAGATTATAAGTATTTTAAAAGTCTTCTTGGTTTTTATCAATACTCTTCTGCATTAAGTTATTTATATAAATTTAAATATTTTTATGAATTTACAAATGTAAATATTGCATCATAAATAAAAAATTTGTACAGTAATCTAGATAAATTTTCAGCTATGATGTAACCAAGGTAACAATTAATAAAAACTCATAGCAAACTAAAAACACAGGAGCAGTTAATAACAATAATATTTCTCTGAGCCATTTTAAGCTAAATGATAAAGTTTTGCTTAATATTTTAATTATTATAGACAGATAAAGATAATATATAAACTATATTATAGACAGATAAAGATAATATATAACTATGAAAAATTAAAATATTCACAAGCTTTCAGTTTGCACTAGTTTTAACTGATTGTTGGCATGATTATATTATAGCTAATTTTTTTATATTTAATTATTACATAAAAATTCCCATTTATTTTTTTAACTTTTACACTTTCAAATCCATAAAAACCTTTAAATTATTATACATAAATCATTATGAAAGAGCTTGATTTCTTTTGAAAATTTAGACTGAATTGTTATACTTCAAATTCTCACACAGACATAGCATCTGTATTTAACTACTAATTTTTATAATATCTAAAGTACTAAACTAAAAATGATTAACATTTTAACTTGAAATAGGGCCAACAAATGTTATTTCTATTAATAAATTATATGGTTTTAGGTTATACTACCAGTTTAAATTAGTTTTACCTTGGTTATATCATAGCAAACATTTTATTAGATTCTTGTCAATTTATATGTTATATTAATAAATATATAATTAAAATACATTATAGAGACATATAACTATAGGTTAATAATAAATATTTCATCAACTGCAATGACATAATAAAAAGATGGATATCCACATTTCTATCCATGCTTATATTATACAAAAACCATAATTGCAAACTATAGAAATGACAGCGTTGAGAAGTTTTTAACAAACCTACTGTAAATTAGTCATATTTATTTTTAAAACAATTAATGATTAATTATTTTATATACACCAATTAAACAAAATATCCCCATTTAATATAAATATATATACAAACTTAAAATGCTTAAAGTTAACTAATCAAATGCCTATAGAACATCAGTAAATATTTCATTAGCCATAGTCATCGGTATGATTTGACAAAGTAAAAAGATGAATACTCACCTTTCTATCCCCATTTAAGTTTTATTGAAACAATGACACTTATAATATTAGAGAGGAAAAGAAATGTGGATATTCATCTTATTTTGTTGAGCAATGCCCATGACTGCAGTCAATAAAATATTTATTGGTAACCAATAGCCATTCATTATTCTAGCATATTTCAATTTTATATTGGATGATTTAGATTTTTAGATTTTCACTTTACAATATAAAAACATTGTAATAGAGAATAAATAATAAACTTAATTTATACACACCCGAATAGCTTTCAAGGCATCATCAGGATTATAAAAAATGTTTAAGTTGATAATAATGGCAGAGATTTAATCTATTATATATATACACACATATGGGAAATCTAAAAAAAAGGATAATACTATCATCAATAAAAACAAAATAAAATTATACCTTTTTTTAAAACAGAAAATAAAATATTCAGTACATAATAACATAATAATACGTTAGTTTCATATTTAATTTACGCGATGACAAGAGTAATATTCTTCACCCTCTTCTATAGCTATATACTATAATATTGAGTAACCAAGGTATACCAGATGGCTATAATCATACAAGTGAATTAGTTGGGTTGAAGTTTTAGAGTTTTTATAAAAATTTCAGGCTATCTTAGTTTAAACTTGGGAATTCTATTTCTTACTAATGAAGGCAAAAATCAAAATTTGGCATGGAGATATTATAGTACTGTACTATCTGACATAACACTGATTATTTAAACTTATAATAGATGGCTCTTTATTGAAGTGGAAAATATTGTTCATATGCATTATCCTAGCACCTCTCTGAGGAGTGCTAGAGCATGAAACCATGGTCAGAGGTTTAGGGGGGGGGTCCTGACAGAGATTTTTAAATGCTTTCTCTAGCTAAGCATTTATCACAAAGCTTCTTGGGGATTGGCAATCCTCATTGTTTATAACTTATATGCATTACTTATTTGTAATACTGGTCTAAAAATATTAATTGCAACAATAAACATCTCTTTTTAAATTTTAGTTTAATTCTTTAGTTGCAATACAAATAATATTTCAATTGATTAGTATATAGTATATCTCTCTTGTTATCTAATACTGTTATGAAGAATTTTTTTTTCTTAATAGTTATCTAAAGCAGTGATCAGCAACCAGTGGTCCATGACGTAATTTTAATGGTCTGCAAAAAAATTAAGATATTATTTAAATTTACTAAGCTCATTTAATAAAATTTTTAAATAAAAATTAATTTTTGTTTATGCTGTATTATTATATGCAAAATAGAACAATAACTTATATTGTTAATTGATTTGTTACAAAATACTACTGTGACTTGAAAAACATCTACTTCAAAGGTATTTAATTAACACCTACTTGGTCAGCCGAATAGAAAAAATAATGAAATAAGAATGCCGATTTTTATACAATTGACTAGGCATCAAATTTGACTATGGCACACTTTGGGTTAAAATTATTAATATATAAATAAATATATATATGTATATCACACTCAATTCTTGTATTAATTCTTACCTTTAAAAATTATGTTAGTGGTCTGCAATATCTAAAAGGTTGCTGACCACTGACCTAAAGTAATTGACACTAATAAATTTGAATCAGAGAGTTTTCTTCATATACCTTCAGTGTAATGAAAAACATGTTCTTTAACTGTTTTATAGGTATTTGTATACTTGAGCAGCCCAAAAACAAAACAAAATTCAGTTTTACAATAGCAAATCAATCAAAATTAGTTTCAGATTACCACTTATTCAAAAGAAATTAGTGATTATTATCAACAAAATGGCAGCCACATTAATGGATGAAATTCAGAATTGTAAATTCTTGTCTTTCAATTATTAAAATATCAATGATATAAAGTATGGTAATATGTTAGATAGATAGATAAGCAAATGAAAAATAGATTATCACACTTACAGCCAAAAAATATACTATTCAGCAAATGATATACAAATTCTTCAAAACAGAAAACCTGCTATTAGTAAATTACATTTTCAACTCCACATTTAACAGTTTTATATTTTTGGAAATATTTCAATATGATTGTTTTGCTTATGAATTTATAACTATAAGAATGACATTATTTTTGTTATCATTACACATTATTAATTGAATTTTATATCTTGTCAAACATTCAAAATTTCTAGGATATGAATGAAATGAACTCAGTTGCAATTTATCACAAAATATTAATAAAAATGCAAATTTTATAAATTAAGAAAGTAAAACAAAAATAATAACTTTATTGTTAGTTTGCTGATAATATTAATAGCAAAAGTCACTGTGATAGTCAAAACTCTACTCCTAATATTAGCAAATGTTTTATGTTGATAACATTAATAATAAGAATCAATGCAGTAATTAAAGCTACATCCATATAAGCATTACTATAATGATTATGATAACGTATTGGTAACTGTCAGAGTAGTAATTTACGAACATAAATATTATTAAAAAATTTAATCAAAGGTTTCCTATGAAAAAATAATTTTCACATAGGATTCAATTTCAAATTTAAAAAAATTTCTAAAAAATAAGTATAAAAAGAAACTCACACTGATCTATCAAAATAAAATAATCTTTTAAATTATATATTTCAAATAAGTCATAGAATCGATATATTAATGAATAAAAAATATTAGAATAATTTTTTTTTACAAATTTCTAAATACTAAAAACTTATTTAAAATACATTTAATAAATAAACAATTGGATCTACGATGACTTAATTTTTACATTGTGGAAACAATTAATATACTATACTTTTCAGAAATTTTTATTCAGGTTTGATTATGTAAATCCAATTTATAATATTGAGTAACTATAATTATATAAAGAAAAAAATATGAAGTGGATAAAAAATGAATTAGGCTTAATTTAAAATACAGATAATTTTGTGAAGGGTATGTTGTTTGTTGAAAAAGAGATTTTTTTTTCAACTTTATATAAGTGATTATGAATTTAATATTTCTTAAGTCCCATGTTCCACCTGACTGATAAATTAATTTCACTCTTCTAACAACAATGTTAACAAAAGTATGCTTATAAACATTAGAGCTCCAACAATAGATAGATTTATTCTATTCTTCATTCTTTGTTCAACATTTAGCATACTTTTAATTCAAAATTTGAGGAAGAGTGATTATTCCCTTTATTCATTGAACGATATTTAATTTCAGGTTTCTATATATATATAATATTGGCATCAATTAAGACTTTGAACATTCCATCATCATATTTTCAATGATATGAAAGGCTGAAGAGTTGGAGGGTGGAGAAGATTGAAATCTATCCATTAAAATTTGAAGATTTGCTATCTTAATATAAAATAAACACTGAGGCCTTCATCACTAGATGGGAATTTTATGCACAAGCCTTCTGTCATCCATTGATTATATTGTATGGAGAGTTTTGCCTATTTTAATAACAATTATGAGCAAGCATAAGAAATGGTGATCATGTGATATTATGTATATTGTACAAAGTAGAGTGGATGACTGAGGGCAGCTTGAAAGTCTGTGTTTAAGTCCTCTTTAATTACATCTAGCTTAAATGTTAATTACATCTAGTTTAAGTATACACTGTATACTTGCATTTAAATATTATATATTTATAACATCAAAGATTAAGGCTCATAACATTGTACAATAAATATTTTAAAAAATACTCTCCAATCTAGCATAAGGCAATAATTAACAAGAATAGAACAGTAATATATAGTTGCTCTCTTCTTATTAATTACTCACTTATGCTAAGTTAGAGAATATTTTAAAATATTTATTGTACAGTGTTATACGTCTTAATTTTGTTATATATATATATATATATATGTATCATATCATACATATATATTAAAAATATAATTAGAAATTCCATGTATTCACTCTATGATATAATTAGGCAAACAAGCAAATAAAATTAGGAACTGCTAACTGAAATTCTATTACCAATAATACTATTATTCAATAAAAATCTATTATTATAAAGCGCTGAAAACTTTGAAATTATTCAAACGGAAGTCAATCTCCGATAATCCTCTATTTCTTAAATACTGTATTATAAATCTACAAGCACTTTCACGGTAAGAATTTAAAAAACTTAAGTGAATCTCTTAAGTTTAGAGCGTAAATTCTATATACACCAACTCTTACAGACCATGCTTAAATCAGGGCTTGAGTCTATTATGTGCCTGATGTTCTAATCAAATATTCAATTATACAAATCTATTTGTACAATTGGATATTTGATTAGAACATTAAGCATACAATAGACTCAAACCCTGATTGAAGCATGGTCTGTAAGTACGCTCTAAACTTAAATGATTCTAAGTTTTTTAAATTCTTACCAGCGTGAGACTCCGCGGAGATTTATAATCTTTAAGAAATAGCGCATTATCGGAGACTGACTTCCGTTTGAATAATTATTATTCAATGACTAACTTTATATTAAAAGTGGAGCAGCTTTGAATTTATTATTCAGATATTATAATAGTCAAATATCAAACACTATTAATTTCATAAATTAAACTTTATATAAATAAATACATGAACATTTTTATTATACGTTCAATGTTCATAGTTTTCAAATGTTCTAAATAATATATATAAACTTTTTACGGAAGAGATTTATTTACTTGTAAAAAATAATTAGGAAATTGTTACCATCCAATTTTTATATATATATGCTTTTTAATTCTTATAATATCTAGAGTAATAAACTAAAATTAGTCCGCTTTTAGTTTAAAGATAATAGGTCAGAGAAAAATACTACTACTAGAAAGTATGATCTCCGTTTGTATTTGCCAGTTTCTGCCTAATTACATCATAGCTAACGTTTATATAAGTAAACAAAGAAATTTCTACTACATTTTCAATATTTACATCTTAAAGTTCATAAAGTATTATAATATATGTATATATTGATGTAGTTTAAATGGATATTATGTACTGTAATGGTCAAAAACGCACAGTTAACACGCAAATCGCTCAAAGGTAATCTACATGCAGCTCCACATTCTGACATCACATGATCAAATTTTTTTTATATCTTGATAGACTCAGATGGAAGAGACTCTTATCATATTTTAATTACCATTATTGATTGCAAATAAAAAAATGCTAGAATAATGAGAAATTATGATTTATTTCCATATGTACATAATCACAAAACAACACAATCGCAGAAACCCTTGAGAAACATCAGTCTATTGGTCTTTTATATGGGATTAAATTCACTGTAGCAACACTTAATAATCTATTGTTTAACTTCTCTAGCTAGTTTAATACAAAATTCACAGAACTAGCTATTTATTAGCTTATTATGCATAGGCAATATACAGTTATAACCGTGTTAATAATTCCTGGGTATATCCAGACTTGCTGCATAGGTTAACTGTAAATACTATTACCTATTAATACAACTGGTCACAAGCCAACTTTAAAAATTGTCAATCTAGCTCACAAACTTTAGGATCCACTAAACATCATGTCTAGAAAATATATTAGGAAGCTGAGATTAATCTAAAGCATTTCAGTCTGCAGCACTTGGAAAATTATACTAAGTGATTAGATTATAAATGAATAAGGAAAGTAATTGTCATGTGTGTCAGATGATTTTTAATGTCTATTTTCATAACATGAAAATAAATATTACCAAATGTCTGGGTAGGAATTATGCATCTACCTGGAATTAGTGACTGAAATTTAAGAACTAAATAATAAGAATGGGCATCTAATTGGTAAATAATGATAATAATAAACAAGTGTAAGTGGCAGCAAAATATCTGCTTCACATTTGTTTATGAACAATCAAAGAATATACAAAACATATGATATATGGTAAGAATGTGCATCTATCAAATAAACACTGCTCTAACTAAGTCAATTAGTGCAACTGGTAGGCAAAGCATCTGCTTCACACTCATTTCTGAACTATCAATATATATATATAAATAATGCAGTATGAAATAATATCATATAAGCTCAAGACATTGTTTAAAGAAAGTTTAATACTTGGCTTATATGATCTAAAATATCCTCCCTATGCCTGCCTATCCCAAACCTGTAAGGGCATTTTAATTACAACTGCAGACTTTTGTAATGATTACAAATAATCTTTCTCAATACAGTCAGTCTGTCTATGTAGCCTTTTACTATATCCAGAGGTGATTAATCAGCATTATTTGCATTACAGGTTAAATTATTATTCTTAACATTTACTATACTTCAGGCTAGTGGAAATGATTATTATTAACTCTTGTTTTAAAATAATCAACTAAAATAATACTAAAGAAACTTTTTAGTGCATGGAAAGAGGTTGCAATGATTGGCTAGGTGTTTTGTTATAGATATTTTCTTTTTGTTATGTCATTTGAACTGTGGCACATCTAATAATTAAAAATCACCATTCTGATTTACATAAAATAAATCATAACATAAATTTCAGTGAAAATGAAATATACATATATAGAAGATTAAATATCTAATGTTGGTGAAATAAAGTCATATAGCATATAATTAAAGTTCATACAAATTTCCCTTTTCATCTTTAATAGTTCATGTTATGAATTCAGATACCCATAACCTTTTTGAGACAATAGTTATAAGCATCACTATGTTTAGAAATTCTTCTGTGAAGCTTTTATTAGATTGTTCTTAATGACTGCAATGATCTCCATTAATGCATACTTCTATTTTATTCAGTGGCCAGTATATGATGGTGTTTCTCTCATTGAATGATGGCTAGTCTCTTCTCCAAAGCCATAGGAAACTTTGAACTTAGGTGGCATACAGTTCACATATAATCTGAACATAATGATTAAATGGGATTATTTTACATTATTTTACAGCATTTTCTCAGTAACTCATGATGGACTTAAGTTTGCACTCAGACATTTGGCCAGTATGAAGCAGATGGTGTGCTTCTGTATTCTTCATGATACACTAATCAATTGCCATAATATTTTTTTAACAGTGATTCCAATGATTAAGACAGAATGGGTGAATGAATCAAACGAAAAGAACAAAAACATAATCAAGCATAATCATTTGATCTTCTGAGAGACAACTTTTTATAGTACACTGGGCTGTCTTATCTATAAAATCAGTTTTCATCATAATTGAGTTAATATATCCAGCCATTATAGATTAGTCCTAAATTCGGCTATGGTCCATGACTTTCTAAAAAATTATAGCTGTTACCAAAAATTAGCTTTGAAAAGGGATTATAATAGAACAAAAGATAACATTTTGACTAGATAACTACGATGCGATATTAATCCTCTAATTAGGCGTTAAGAATATCTAGAATTTTAATTACTTGTATAAAAACTAATGCCATTTCCATTCGTTTAATTATAAAATAACTTTATAATTAATCATTAATAAAATATTTTGTTTAAATTACTTTAAATCAATTTAAAGTTAATGAGACCGTATACATTTTATCCGCGCACACTTATATATACTTTCCGCCTAGCAAAATTGTTTTAAAATCTCTAATTTAAAAATTCTCGACAAATTTTTAAAATTATATACGTGAAGCGCATATATATATCACTTCAGCATATATATATAATGAGATATAACATATCCAATTCAATAAATGAGTAATCTTAACACTGCACATATATGTTTAACTTTTATATAAAAAACTATACATGAACAAAAGTTACTTACATGATTATTGTATCAAGCTAATGTACATGCGCTTTATGAATATTAATAATAAATGAATATTTTCATTTCCAACACAAGATAAAGTCTTTGTGAAAGAATAGAATGAATCCACCTATTCTTTCAACCCAAATGCTTAAGTATGGGCAAATCTTAAGCACTGGAAATGAAAGCGTGAAGATAAACCACACTTTCATTTCCAGTGCTTAAGATTTGCCCATACTTAAGCGTTTGGGTTGAAAGAATAGGTGGATTCATTCTATTCTTTATCTTGTGTTGGAAATGAAAGCATTCATTTATTAGTTTATTACAGTTCATAAACATCGCACTATATAAAACAAAATAAATATCTCATTTACATGATTATTATTGGTTTAAATAGTAATTAAATAAATAATATTCTTGATATTTTGAAAAATTACAATGTAAAGATAAAAAATATTCTTGCTAAATGTTTGAGATATTAATAATGTGTAAAGTATGGTCAATTGTCTATACAAAAGTAGGTGCAGTAAGTCAACAATAGAGTAATAAGATTTAGAGACAAACGTGATCATTGATGAAAGTAGTTCACCATTTAATTATGCATTTTTATTAAAATTTATTTTAATAATTTAATTTTAAACTTATTATAAACTATTATATAATAAATTGACAAAGAATTTATCCAATAATTTATTTTATATTTTATGAACTAAAACGTACAGCAAGGATAATAAAAGACAAATTCAAGTGATAAATTTGTGTACAAATTGCTGCTTATGAAAAACAGAGTTGCATTCTTTCAGACGTTTACTGTCACTTCTCAAACCTTTATTTACCTTATGATGACATCTCTTGATTCCATTATATTATGTTGTATCAGCAAAAAGTTAATATTATTTTTTTTGAAATTCTTTATAAGCATTCAGAATACTAATTAATGATATAAACTTCAAAATAATTCAACTAGAATAAAGATCAAAGAAATCTACAAGTAATTAATATACAAAAAAACAATCATGTTATTGATAAAATACAAATTAAGAAAGAGGTTGAGACAAATTAATATTAAAATTATCTAGTTAATTTGTTTTTGGATCTCCAATCTTCAAATTGTGTACTTTAAAAATATGAAATATAAAACAGTACACAGTTGAATTTATCTGTATGATAATTGTTTTTTTATTACAATTCTCTCTTAATTTTTAAACATGAGGTCAAATCTTATAAAGTGTACCGGTCGGATTTGTATGTTCACATAACAAGATCTAGCATCTAGGCAAAAGTACCTCGAATCCAATCATGCGCAAGATACATTAGTCAGGAACACTCATGAATTCTGCCCTATTTGCCTATTTTCCTGATCTACTAACTTATGAGCAACAATCCCGATGATATCGATCTAATTTCATTTCATCGGAGACACAAAAAGACTCTAAGCTAACTTTAATGATAGACTAACTTAAAACGAACTATAATTTAGGAGCAATGAAGGCTTGTGACCTTGCATATTAATTATGTATTTTAGCATAGATCATCTAGTCATTATGAGCATAACGTATAAATTAATAATAACTTAAATAAAAGAAAGCAATGATTCGAGAAAGTATAATATATTTTAATATTTATTATATTCATAGTATAAATAAACATGTCTTATTATTTGTCAGACACTAGCCTCATAAATATTATATATAGAATTCAGATTTTATAATAACTTTGCTGATATTTACGGCAATGCCAATAATAAATACCTTACAGATTTAGCGCTATGAGAAATGTATTACTAAGATACCATTTCACCCCCAGAAAAACGAAAAGAGCATTTAACTGATTTGAAAAGAATAGTTTAACAAGCAAATATTACACTTTTATAGAATGTAATTATTAAATTGGTTTATACAGTGGCATACGTGTGGGACAGCTAATGAATATTTATATTAATAATAAGTTTGTCGCAATGATGTGAATATTAAATAATGGGCATAGATGTCTGTTTTAGCAAAGTCACACTACTATGGCTTATGGATGTTCATGGGTTTACTAGAAATATAATGAAAGGTGGTACGTGCATGGTGGAAGGCTTGGGTGGTCCAATTATGGATCCTGGAATGTGCTTCACAAAGTTTATTGAATGAGGATTACCGATTTACTCTGCAAACGTTGGCAGGATAGGTTTAGAAACGAAGAGTGGTCAGCAATGCATTTATTGGGCTGGTTTTTCCACAGCAATTCCCATATAAAGCACACACATACAACCAAATATGTCCCCAGGGTGGTTTTACAGCCTGGTTAAAGGACATTGAAAATGACGATGGGGCTAGACTTAGTGAATACCTCCATGTTAGAGAGAAGCACGAATATATATAAAATGAAGTGGCCTATATGCATGCAATGCTTGAGAATAATGAAGCATAAATAGCTTTATAGACTATCTTACTTATTTAATACTCATAAATTATAGAATACCCTGCATATTAGTGTGAATTAATTACTAAACAGGCATGGATGATAGATTTACCTAAATAGATAATTTTAAGATAAAGATTCCCCTCCCTTTTACTTTAAGTTATTCATAACTCCCCACACATTTCATAAATATCAATCCTGGTTAATAAATGCTTTATGAAAGTAAATAAAATTGATACATAAATAATTGGGATGGTGGTAATAGTTGGGATAAAATATAGCTTATATATATATAAGATACATTAAAGTTTAAATAGTGCTTGTTTAGAGCTATTAGCATGCTCTTAATTTTACATATTTGTAAGTGCAAGCTATATATAAGTCATGTGACATCTGACTTGTTATTATTACTATTATTATTTTGCTGTTGTGGTTTTGGCTAAATTAAATGGCTAAGCCTACTAATATATGGAGTATCTGAATTAAGTTCAGGCCCATATGATTTTTTCAGTTGGAGAGCTGACTTTAAAGACATGTAGATGTCTAAAAGTTTCAGATCTTCTTCTAACAATTAACTTTTAGATAAATGCTTTGCTTGAGTTGGTTTTTTAATCTAATGTCCCAACTCCTCACTGAAGAGACCCATAGGTCGAAACCGGTCTGGGGATGGGGACAATCCAAGATAAAAATGATTTGAATGTCTTCTCTTGTAGTAGCATTTATCATAAATAAAAAAAAAAGAAGCTTGTTTAGAGCTATTAGCATGCTCTTAATTTTACATATTTGTAAGTGCAAGCTATATATAAGTCATGTGACATCTGACTTGTTATTATTACTATTATTATTTTGCTGTTGTGGCTTTGGCTAAATTAAATGGCTAAGCCTACTAATATATGGAGTATCTGAATTAACTTCAGGCCCATATGATTTTTTCAGTTGGAGAGCTGACTTTAAAGACATGTAGATGTCTAAAAGTTTCAGATCTTCTTCTAACAATTAACTTTTAGATAAATGCTTTGCTTGAGTTGGTTTTTTAAATATAATGTCCCAACTCCTCACTCTTCGAAGAGACCCATAGGTCGAAAGCGGTCTGGGGATGGGGACAATCCAAGATAAAAATGATTTGAATGTCTTTTCTTGTAGTAGCATTTATCATAAATAAAAAAAAAGCTTGTTTAGAGCTATTAGCATGCTCTTAATTTACATATTTGTAAGTGCAAGCTATATATAAGTCATGTGACATCTGACTTGTTATTATTACTATTATTATTTTGCTGTTGTGGCTTTGGCTAAATTAAATGGCTAAGCCTACTAATATATGGAGTATCTGAATTAAGTTCAGGCCCATATGATTTTTTCAGTTGGAGAACTGACTTTAAAGACATGTAGATGCCTAAAAGTTTCAGATCTTCTTCTAACAATTAACTTTTAGATAAATGCTTTGCTTGAGTTGGTTTTTTAAATATAATGTCCCAACTCCTCACTGAAGAGACCCATAGGTCGAAACCGGTCTGGGGACAATCCAAGATAAAAATGATTTGAATGTCTTCTCTTGTAGTAGCATTTATCATAAATAAAAAAAAAAAAGCTTGTTTAGAGCTATTAGCATGCTCTTAATTTTACATATTTGTAAGTGCAAGCTATATATAAGTCATGTGACATGTGACTTGTTATTATTACTATTATTATTAAGAAAGAAAAAAAATTTTTTTTTTTAGAAAAACAGATGTTGATCTGTTTTTTTTATAGCAAATTTTATAATTTAATGACTTTATTTTCCAAAATCGCAGACACCTGCACAAGTTGACTTAAGTTTTATTTTTTAATTAATTTACGTTCTTAATTACCCCGTAAGTAAAGGGTAGACAAAAATAAAAATAAAGTATATATTAGCGATTTTGGAAATTATTATTGGCATTTAAAAAAAAAACATAAATACATAAACATATTAACTAGAATTATTTGCTGCATGGAAATAAAGAGAAAATATATTAAAAGAGGCTTAATGAGGATCAGTTATAGAGTTATATTATAAAAGTTATACAATAGAAAAAAATTTAAGTATAGTATCAGAACATAGCATCAGGATTATAAAGAAGGCTGAATTTGATAATCAAGAGTGGCTAAAGTTCTTTTACCTTGATATCTGGAATAGCAGTCCTTGATGCGAATAATTTTCATCATCATTAGTTCACTAGATCTAGGGTTTAAATACGACATGATAGGTAGCATTTACTTTATCGGCATACATTTAGAGTTCATTAGTATGGGATATGGAGCTTCGTTATGGGAAAAGCATATTGGAATGGAGGGGAAGGTAAAATTTCCCCTACCCGCGGCACATTGGGGAAAATTAAAATTGACATGGATTTGGTTTGGCATCATCATATTTTGGTTGTCTCTCCTTTTTTTGGATTCAAATCCAGCAATATTTATACTTCTATTTTGGTGATGTAGCATAGCAACTACTGCTGGACTTGAGGCACTTTGAGCACTTAACATACAGCTAAAATTGGCTGACCGGATCCTTTCTTATCTTGTAAGACTTTTAAAACAATGCAATTCTATTATCAGTTTCTCAAACGATTGCTTTAAAATAAGTCTTATGATTTTAAAAAAGCTGGTGTGGACAAAATTTCCACTAATGAGTTTATTTACTATTACAAAATTGTAATCTTTTTACTTTTAACTAATGGGTTTTTCCAGGTAATTGTTTTCAAGAGACTTTTTAAAAGAATTGCATCATTTCTGACTGCTAAATTAAATATAGAAAATAATGAGTTTCATATATGATTTTAAATACAATTTATTTATAACATAATTTTAATGATTTATTAGCAATCTCCTACACTGAAATATATATATCATTTATGCACGCATACACATGAAAATAATATCAAATATCTATTTATTCAGTGTTTTTATATTAAGATATATAAATATCCAAGTTATTTATGCAAAATACTAAAGCAAATGAAATATACGTATTAATAAATATATATATACGTGTGTAAGGGTGGGTTTGAACATAGTTAGATGGTAGGAAATTGGATGTGGGCTGTGAAGCAGGATCTGAGCATCAGATCATCTGCTTCAAAAGTCACATGCCAAAATAGGAATCAAATTGTGATCTAGATAAACAAATATTAGCAAACCCAGATAATACACATAGGCAGTATAGTACAGTGGTATAACAGTGGGCTTGGAACTTAACATTCATAGATGTGTCTCCAACTATCATTGTTGGTGACATACTTTTTATGAATTCCCAACCAATAAAGCATTCAATTATTTTTATTATATATACACATCACCAAACTTGACAAATATAACAAATTAACTTAAAATTGGTAGATTGATTTGGGCTCAAACCATTACGATATTTAACATTTCAAATCTTGGGCTTGAAAATCAGGAAAATAATAAAAAATTAAAATTTAAGTAGATACATTACAAGTTAGTTCTTTTAATACTAGTAGACCAATGAGTTAAAAAATGAATGTGATGTGATATAATTTGTTTCTTTTCAGCCAAAGTCAGAATTTCTGTATATAATTTATATGCTAAAAATCCTATTAGTTAAAGTAAACATTGTCTCTCTTCAAATATTACATACCACAATAAACTTATCTACTATCTATTTTTTTTATTATACAATTATATATCTAGTTCTGGATCAATTCTTTTTTTGACCTAACTCATTTTTTTTAAAAAAGCTATTTTATAATTCAGTATTCTGTCTTTATATTCCCCAAATTAATTATGAAGACATAAAAACAATTATAAAATCGCTCTCTCTTTCAATTTACTTTATCTTTAAATTTCTTTAACTTTTCACATAATTTATTTAATTCCTAATATACATCATATATTTTAAAATAAGAAAAATAAGCATTCAGTAATGTCTCTCTAGTTTCCATATAAACTACACTGGTAGTCAAATTTCTATTCAATTTTTGCTTTCTTTCTCTAATAACTATTTTTTTTTGCCTTTGCATTAAATAACAATAAACATTTTTTAGAGTTATTATACATTCGTTTATATTTTATATAATTTTTATTCTTATATAACCCCAATTTCTTATTTTATTCATATTCATTTTCCACAACTCTATATTCTACTTTTCCATCTAATTATTTTATCTATCGTCTTTTCCCAACCATTATAATTAAATGCATGTATTACATTCTTTATACATTTACACCATTTCTTACATAAATAAATGAAAATAAAAGGTCTATTTCTTAACTTTTATATTTATAAATTTTTGTTACCTTTTATATAATCCAATTACACAATATCTTTATTAATCTATTTTTATTCATATTGTTATAACTTTCTAAACATTTTAAATTTATTATCTGAATAAAAATTCCACTCCATTTCTTTTGTCAACAGTTCAGTACCCAGTGCATATATGCCTATTTTTTTATTTTTCATATTCTATCTATAAAAAAAAAGAGTTATATGACCAATATAAAGTGAATAACTTTCAAATGTTAAAGCAGATAGTATCTATCCTTTCCAAATTTTACATATCTAATATTTATTATATTTAAAATATACCAGATTCTTAATTAATTCCATTTTAATTTTTGAATTTTTTTTAAATTCTATTCTACAACGATCAGTATAATTCCTTTTTCCATTTAACAAAGTGCCTAAATATTTATACACCTTTATTTCTTCAAGACAAAGGTCTCTCATTTTTATTCTTCAGTTCTACTCTTCCTATTAAATACTGGATTCACTGCCATTGTGGTTATTGTTTAACAAATATTTTATTCTTATGATAAAAAAATAATTCCGAGATGAATTACAGAGCCAAGTTGATCTACAATTTTTCTAATGTAAAGTCAAAGCAAACATACCATCACTTGACTCTTCTCAATGTATTATTGCCCTTAACAAAAACAGTGATCCACACTATTATTGTATTTCAGAGCCATCTATTGCAAGCTTAAGTAATCAACAAAGTTTTGAAAACAATAGCAATTTATTTTCAAATTAGTTTTAAAAGATCATTTATTGTTATAAATTACATGGATTATTCTGAAATAGAATAGAAGAATGGATCTAAGCAGTCATCAATAAATATATAAACTTAAATTTATATAAATATATAGTAAGAAAGAATTGTCTAAGATTTTTACAATGGATAATTAGAGATAATAAGTTGTCAGATAAGGAAGATGTTTATAAATTTTGAAAATCTATTTGATTGCATATATTCTGTATCATTCCAGTCATTATTATTTATATTCAATGAGATGCATATAGTTCTACAAGATAAGTATAAGGTTGATAGTAATCCTCCTCATCTCATATGAGAGCATTAGGAACATATTGATTTCTGCTTAGTTTTTTTTCCAGCGCAACTTTTAATATATATATATATATATATATATATATAGTATGTGTTGATATTGTGCACTTTATATATTCTTATTTATAATTAAAAACATACAGTAATTTATAAATATTAGATATTTTTTAAAGATGAAATATTTTTTTAATCTTAGTGGATCATTTGTTGCTATTAATCTTTACAAACATTAAAATTAGATGGTCTCATGATATGACCAAAATACAATTTGAGCAATTTCACTAAATAAAAAATCGAATAGTTTATTGTTCGGAGATCATGCGAGATCCCAGTAATCTAAGCCACAGAGTTAGGCCATGAATTATGGGATCTGTCACTCTACTACTCCACTAATTTCAATTAATTATCATTACTTAAATTCTTTTAACAGGTATACATATATCCAACTTGTTGGATATTTTCGTTTTCATATGTTTTTAAAATTAAACCCAGAATGCCGAAATACACATGGATGTAGACAGAAATAATATTTATGGTTTGAAGCAGGTTGTAATCAACAGGTTAATTAAGTTTATGAAAACTAAAAAACACACAAGTTATCTAACTAAATGTGTGTATGATTTTACAGTATTTTTTTTTTGTTATAAAAAAAGGCAATTTATTTTTTAATCTTATAAAGATCTTCTGCAAAGTATAGTAATTATAAAATATAAATAGAAAAATATTTCATTATTTATCAGTATTAAGTTTGGCATTTTATTTCCTTTTCCTTTTAAAAAATGTTATTAAAGTTCAATTTTTTTTATAAAGTTATAAAGTTTGAATTTAAGATATGCATATATAGCAAAATAAATGTTTAAACTTCATTATTTACAAACTTAATATTGTAGCTGTGAAATGGAAAAAAGTATGTGGGTATTTATTCCATGACATACTTTGGTCGATATATTCATATTACTAAAGACCTGAAGATACAGTAGTAACGTGCCCACTTGTTTACTTATTATCTGAATTCAAATCTAGGCTGAAAAAACTTGAATATTTTTTAAATAGGCTTAAGAGATTTTAAACAACCAGCCCACAGTCAACCTGGATAATCGTTCATTTTAATCCGTAAATTCCTATCTAATTATTCTTGGTTAAAAAATAAATAAAGAATAAAATATTATATTTACTATTTCTTCACATATGATAAATTTTTTCTAAAAGGCAGTTGAGATATTTATACAGTAGAGACTACAAAAAATTGAAATACTAAAAATATTACAAATGATGATGATGCAATAGTAATACTTAATCATCTCTAATTGTAGCTAGTCAGTGTTTATTATTTCCTCAACAAAATTATGTTGCTATGAGGTGGTAAATTTTAATGTATTATGACACTGAAAAGCCCTTGTATAATATTGAAGTTCTTTTCCTTCATAATAAGATAGTCATTAAATCTAATATATAATAAAATAAACAAAGAGAAATCAGACTATGCATTTCATCCTTTCTTATCAATCAGATATTTAAAGTGTGTGTTGTTACTTATTTTTATTATTAATAATGAATAAACTTAATGTTAACTTTCTCCCTTACACGTATATAATAAAATTGATTTTAATCAAACTGAACATAAGCTTTGAAATAAATCAATATTCTAGTTATTCATACTAAATATAGAGGGAATGGGAATAGTATGTGATCAATATACAGTATTTAATCCTACAGTTGGCAATTTCTCAGATGACTAAGGAAATATAATATCAGTCCCATTATGTATATTGACATAGTATATAATATTAAAATTAGAAATAGTGGATTCTATTTTAGAGTGGAAAAAATAATCTAAACATTTTAAAAATGCATTTACATATATATAAACTTATATAATTGTAGGTCAAAAATTTAAAGTCACCGAAGTCGAATATTTAATATATAATTATTATATGTAATTACCAAGTACACACTCAGATATATGCAATAAATCTAATTTATGGGTAAATTCCACTTAAATATCTGTAAGAAAATTAGTTAATCATACAGCACATAATACTACAAAAACAAATTAATAGATAGCTACAAATAATTGCATAGAAAGAAACCATCTACCATTTTGTTACTATTTTCCCACAACTAGAAACTCCTCAAATTACCCACTAGATATAACATCAACCCTACTTCATACACTAAGATGTTGAAGTGTATAATATTCAGATTAGTTAATAGCTAATCACCCATATCAAATCATAGAAAAAAATTGACTCTTAACCTCAAGATTATACAGTAATTTGTCCAATTTTTTAAAAGTGATCTAGGAGATTTGTCCCATCTTACACACTGATGACATGATAATGTATAATATTTAAAATAGAAATGATTCTAACAGTCTATTTATGTTTAGTATCCTAAGTTAATTCATTTTTATATTTGTGTGCACTTTAATTCATCAATTATATATGTTTAAATGTGTATTTACAAATATTTTAGATATATTGCACACATACAAGTAAGTATGTGACAATTACAGGTATATATAAAAATACATATTTCCCAATATTTAACGATATTTAAAATCATCCAAGTGAATGTTGTATTGAATTAGACATCTAGCAGGGAAGACTATGGATTCCATCATGACAATAATAATCATACTCAATGATATTTTTGAAAAATTAATAGTTAATAGGTCATTCTGAAAAAATGCCATTTATCTGTTTGTCAAAAATCGACTCTTAATTAATGAAATTTAACAACAATAATTTTTATACTTGCATACTGGTATTGAGTTTTTTAAAATATAACACATTTTTATTTAAAAACAGCTTTTTTTATTGTTTATAAAAAATCAAAATAGATTAATGAAAATTGTTAATACAATTTATTTCGCAATCAGAGATTAATGCGTATAAAAATTGTATTGATCATACAAAGTGTTTAATTGCAGATAGTAAATTAGAAATTTCGTTGGCTTCGGCATCAGAATCCAAAGCCTTTTGCACGAGCTCTTCAGGATCAAAGCCTGCTTCACATTCAAGTAAGATATATATATATATATTAGTAGCTTAGTTTTTATCTGTAATTAATTATAAGATATATAATTATCTATTCATATATGTATCACTTGCTATTTTATTTATGTTTTGCTATCCACTCATCCATTTATCTATCTATTTGTCTACTTATTTATCTACTTAATTAGCTATTTTCTACCTAACATCTACTTATCTATTTTTTACTACTATCTGTCTATTACACGTTGATTCACAAGTATCAAATTTTCTGCATTCACAGTTTTGATACTAGTCTTTTCAGATAAATATATTAATGATTATTACAAATTATTTATTAAACTGGAGATTATCCCTATCATTATTCTTATCCTATATATAATCTTTAAGTCTCAGTTAAACATTAATAGTTTTTTAATAATTTTTTTAAATATATTTTTTTGTTGATATATGATGAAATAAAAGACTATCTATCTATCTATCTATCTATCTATCTATCTATCTATCTATCTATCTATCTATCTATCTATCTATCTATCTATCTATCTATCTATCTATCTATCTATCTATCTATCTATCTATCTATCTATCTATCTATCTATCTATCTATCTATCTATCTATCTATCTATCTATCTATCTATCTATCTATCTATCTATCTATCTATCTATCTATCTATCTATCTATCTATCTATCTATCTATCTATCTATCTATCTATCTATCTATCTATCTATCTATCTATCTATCTATCTATCTATCTATCTATCTATCTATCTATCTATCTATCTATCTATCTATCTATCTATCTATCTATCTATCTATCTATCTATCTATCTATCTATCTATCTATCTATCTATCTATCTATCTATCTATCTATCTATCTATCTATCTATCGATCGATCGATCTATTGATTTATGTGTTTTCCTGTTAGTATGTCTGTTTGTCTACTTATTTATTTTTCTCCGACACCATCTAGACTCTAGAAATAGTGACAAAGAAGACACTATACCACTATGTTTTTGATATACTGATTGTATTGTTGAGGGTTTGAAATTTTTTTCCAATTTACTTTACTCTTAATTTAAGAATAATTAAAGAATAATTAGATACCTAAATTTTAATCAATATTAAATAGCAAACTGGATTTTTTTTTTTAAGTAGCTATCTAAAAAAAAAATTTAATACCTGAATAAAACTAAATGTTTTTGAAGTTCCATTTGAGGAAGGATGTATTATCAACTATACCTTACGGCTGTCAAAGTGTTTCCAAGCTAAAAATTGAACTCTACCTGCAATGTAGAAAGATCCATGTCCTGATAATTAATCAGTTTTGAGCAAACAATATTTCTAAATGTGGAAGTATTTGAAATCTCTATGAAACTGAACATAGAGAATGTTAATGAGAATAGGAAATTATAATAAAATATTTTTTCAAATAATAAATTTAATAATCATATCTGAAGATGAAGTAAGAATATTTGGCTCAGAATTTCTGATAATATTTATAAATCAGTTGATCATCATATTGAACTTCACTCTAAATGACGCAGAAACGTGAATATGATTTTCTGAGACGAAATCAAGACAACTAACTATTTTTTAATTTAAATTTATTTGAACTCTCTTAGGAATGTTAAATTGACAAATTAACAGTACTAACACCAAATCAAAGTGTTATTTAGGTAGTTAACCATTCGTGAAATCCAATAACCTTTAGTAATTTATAAGCAATTAGAATATGTAATCTAAAACTTATATAAATTTTATTTGCTAAGAATATGATTAAAGTCTACCTTCTTTGAATAATTATATTTATGATAATATTATATATATGAACATTTTTATAAAGCTATATCATTTGAAACATATTTTTTCAATTAGTAATATTTTGTTTGCTGCTAATTGCTAGTAAATGAAAAAGGAAAAAGATATTATTTTTTACCTTCGTAATATAAAATTTATGTAACTTATATATTATTAAGTTAATAAAATTATTATGTATACTATAACAATGTATATATTACACTCATTGTTATAATTTAATAAAAATGATCTCTAGAATATTCACTATTGATAACTGACCAATCAGAGCTTATCTCCATAATCGGGAGAAAAATTTAGAACAGTGTAGCTGCCAATACATTAGACTTCAAAATTGAAAATGGTTTTTGTTTATTTATTATTGAAATGATTTTTGAGAATATGCACAATTTGTTAATAAAAATACTCATTATAAACATTGATTTTCATATAACTCTATTATTTGTATATGCTATATTTAGTTTAAAAAGCTAGATGTACTACAGATATATCCAAAACCATATTGTCCTATTGACTCAAACCAATTCTACTTTATCTATAAAATCATTTGATGGTGGTGAAATACTTTTCCTTTATCAAAACATTAGATTGATAATCATGGATTAGCTTATGAATATTTAGAAGCGTTATTTTAATCCATTGTAAATATAACATTATCATTATCATCAATTTTAAACATTACAATCTATTGGAAAATGAATTTTGAATTTAATCTACATCTACGATTTTTTTACACCTTTTAAAATAGTTTGAAATTAATTTTAAGATTAAAAAGAAGGATCAATAATATAAAAAAAGCACACATTTTATCCTGTCTCCAAGAAAATCCAATAGAGGTTGTATAATTACAATATTGTTTGTATGTTAGTAGACAATTCCAAATATATTTACTAATCACGTGACTTTTCTCATGGTAATAAGCTGCAATGCCAAAAATATATGAAAAAGATATTACAAATTTGCTATGCTCATTTTCAAGAGCAGACATAAAATCCTTTTTCAGTTATTCCTGTATACAAGGTACTATTTTATATTTATGATATTCTATTAAAAATAATAAATATAGACTTTCACAATTCATATGTTAAAAAAATTACATTAAAAAAGTTATATTCAAAACTATTTTTTATATTTATTTAGTGTTTTGATGATTTTTCTGCAAGTATAGTTATTAAAGAGCTTCCTGTCATAATGGTTAATATGTCTAACAATTGCAATGAACTTATCAAGTTTAAACCCAGATAAAGTTTGAATATTTTTATGAGTAGCTGTAATTTTCAGGCAATATTAGAATTCTTTATTCAGATAATCACCATAACCTACCTATCTATTTAGTATGATGGATGAATAGATTAAAGAATTAAATTTAAAAATCTTAAAAAAAACAATCTTATTTGAGTAATTTAGGAAGCTTTATTTTTTTTTTTCATTGTTTTTTATGAAAAGGTGTCATTGTTTTTTATGAAAAGGTGTGTCTTTTCTTGCTTTATATTTTTCTGGCTATTTTATTTATTTATTTGTTTATGTTAACTATAAATGATTATAATAAAGATTTTATTTAAAAACAAATAAATAATACTGTGATAATATGTTGGACTATTTCCATAATCTATCGGTAAATGTTAAATATATAGAAAATTTTAATCTTTATTTAAACTTTTCAAATACAAACAACTTACTAGTAATAACATACAAATAGACAATACAGGTTAGTAATTACACAACGTTTCGAGTAGTATTATTCTCCACTCTTCTTCAGGGGTTGCTAGCCTGATCAGCAATAGTATTCACATAAGAGTCGATAGATACTCGAATATTGAATTTAAGGCAAATGCTCTAACCAACTGAGCTATCCTGTCAAAGACTCAGTTGGTTAAAGCGTTTGCCTTAAATTCAATATTTGAGAATCTAAAGATGTGAGTTCGACTCTTATATGAATACTGTCGCTGATCAGGCTAGCAACACTTGAAGAAGAGTGGAGAATAATGCTACTTGAAACGTTGTGTAATTACTAACCTGTGTTGTCTATATGTGTATTATTACTAACAAGTTGTTTATATTTGAAAAGTTTAAATAAAGTTTAAAATTTTCTATACATTCAACATTTACTGACACATAATGAAAGTAGCCCAATTTATCTTATCTTACCATTTACACCTTCTTAGACACTTTATCAATACTTTTATTTGTATTATTTGTATCACACTAACAGTTTTGACTGTCCTACAGTCATCATCAGAGCTACAATATTAAAATATATAATTATACAATTATTACACTATCCACATACATATACATAATTAATACACAATATAAACAAAAAGAATTATACATTTTAATATGATCTTTATAAACAATCATATCATCTAATATACCATCATCACATACCTTCGGGCAAATAAATAATATTGGCTCTTTTTTCCAATTTTAGAATTACTTTGAAGCAACAGAAATCTACAATTTTTTAAATTTACATTTATTTTAGGAAGATCATCTATTAAAATAATTTCAGCTCTAATTACTCCTACCAATGTTAAAGTTCCTCATGGCTTAACTTTTGACATTTCATACGATCTTAATCAAAAAGATTTGAAGGAATTAATGCTTCGGAGAAAAGATAATCAAGATTTTTTATTTTGCTATGGAGCAGATGGGTCAAAAATTAAAAAGCAAATTGGGTTCGGAGGTCGAATATCAGACTTCAGCAATTGGAATGCTATTTACGTAATGAACACTTTGCCTGAAGATAGCGGGGAGTATGTCTTGACAGTGACTTCTAAAACAGGGGAACAAGTTTCAACAACAATTGATTTACATATTGAATGTAAGTAAACTGAAAAACATTTGTCTTAATTTATTAAATTATATGACTGAATTAAAGTAAAGAAGGCTTCAATATTTGTAATACTTTAAAACAGCAGAACTGATTTTTTCCCCATAAGTCCAAGCATCGGCCGGGAAGCGAACCATGACAACCATCTGCAAGCAACAGCTTGCTTGCAAGGCAGCTGCACTGACCTCTTTGTTATCAACGCTACTGTTAGTAAATATGTAAAAACCACGGAAATATTTAATTCATTTGGAAGAAAAATAAAATGCTTTCAAATGAAAAAGTTAATGTGTTTTAGTGAATTGCTTTATTATCTAAAATTTTATACATTTTCAATATAATAGTGCAGCGTTTCCCAACCTGTGGTATGCGTACCACTGGTGGTACGCGAGTTGCTGGTTGGTGGTACACGAAAAATAATCAATAATGGCGGACATAAAAAATTAAATCATAAAAATATCATAGAAACGTATTTTCCTATAATTCATAAAAATTATTTTAATGAATAATATTATATAGTAAAGTTGTTAATATGTACAGTCGATGATCGAAAATCCAGCAATTGATATCGTTTTTTTTTTTTTTTTTGGAGTGCACTTTTAAATTTAGCCGTTAGCCACCAGTAACTTGAGATATCGCCGCCACTGTTGTGATAGTGCTGCACTCTCATTCACTTCACCGCATGACTTACAAGTGACAGGTTATTGTTTGTGATTGTATCTTCTTTGTTTATTAAAATTTATTGATCCCTATATAACCTGCTTATTCGAACTTAGACAAGAAGCACAGGTTTTTTTTTAAGACAATCCTTTTGATCTCTCTTCGAAATTGTATGATTTTGATTGGCTTCAGGTGCTTGCATATTTATCTGATATTTTTTGCAAATAAATGAACTTAAATTTGACACTTCAGAATAACTCGATAACGATCTTTAATGTTAATGATAAAATTGAAAGTATGATTAAGAAATTAGATTTTTGGAAACAGTGTATTGAAAACAATCAACCGGAAGAATTTGAAACTCTACATATTTTTTTGTTTGAAAATAAGGTTAGTCTGTCTCAAGATATACAGAAAATATAATAGCACATTTAACAGGATTAAAATTGTCTTTCATGGAATATTTTCCAAAACCCGAAAACACAAATGATAAGTGGATTTCAAATCCCTTCTATGAAGAAAATTTAGAAAAAGCTACATCATTATCAATAAAAGAGAAAAAAAATTTAATAGAATTATGGACACAATCTAATTAATTTTGGTTAAACATTAAAGAATATGAACAGTTTTCTGAGAAAGCTCTTAAATTATTATTACCATTTACTAGTATGGAATTAGTAGAAAGAGCTTTTTCTTCATATATATTTTTTTTAAAAAAGTATTGAAACAGATTGAATGCAGCTGTAGAATTAAGGGTATATCTTGCATCTTCTGAACCAAATTTCAAAAAATTATGTTCTTCGAAACAAGCACAAGGATCTCATTAAATTTATTTTATAAAAACATTTGATTATGATAAAAAAATATATTAATTGAGTTTTTATAATTTTGTGTTTTTATTAAAACCATTTATTAGTAAATGAAAAATGACAAAATAGTAGATAAATATGATACTTTGAACAAACACACACACACACACACACACATATATATATATATATTACAGTGAGTTTATAATTTCAGTGAGTTTATAATCCAGCATGACATTTAGGCATGTTACAATGTAATTTGTCTCATTATGTGATGTGAATACATGGTCACCCTATAATATGTATAATGCAAATAAATTAACACACTCGCAATAACAAATTTCACAAAATACAATCATTTTTACAAAGTGGTACAATTTAGCATGATATACTACCAAGTGGTACGTGAGCCAAAAAAAGTTGGGAAACGCTGTAATAGGGTTTTCTTCGATAAAAATAAGAAAGGCTTGATTACTGGATATATATATGATTTGTTTTACTTATATTATTTTTTTAGAAGATTTGTTATTGATTTGTTCTTATTTAAAATTGTTTGTTAGATATGTTTTGAGCATTGTGTGTAGTGAGAAAGATAAATTGGAACAGTTATTAATCCAATTTAATAGTTTTGATTCCTCCATTACTTTGGAGGATTGTAGATTTATTAGCTGAAAAAGTTATCAAATTAGGATTTGCAGACATTTTATTAAGGATAAAGCAAAAATATTTTTTATTAAACCAATTATTTATCAGCTTGTAGTTAGTAAAAAGGCAACTTTAAATAGTTTTTTTTTATATAAATAAAATATTGTGAATTATTCAAATACTATTGCATTAAATAATGTGCTTATGCTATTGGGAGATTTTATTTATTTGAGTGGATTATTGGATTTTATAAAGATTACATAAATTTAGGCTGTTCAACCAGATTTATTAAGTTATTTTTTGGAACAAAAATATATTACTAGTGGTGGTTTACCTATCAGAAGTAAAAATAGGTACAAAATAATTATATTTCTTCACTTTTTAAAATATCTACATTTAATCATTGAAAGGAAATAGTGAAAAAGCTTGTAATAAAAGAATGCAAAAGAAAAAAAATGTTAATAAGTGTATACCTGTAGTAGTATTTAAAATTGATTGTTATGGGGAAACATTTATTTTGATTAATCATATTTAAGTTTAAAATAGATTCTAAATGTTCACAAAAGTGGGTTGATTAAAATATGACCTAAGTTCACCTTTGATAGGACTTTTGTAACTTTTTTGAAATTAATTAAAAATACAGAAATATTTATGATTCATTATTATTAATCTAAAACTATTAATTTGATAAAAATGTTTTTCAACTTAACATATGGTTGAAATATTGCTATGAATTTTGGATAGTGATTGCTTTAAATTTTGAGAGTGGTGAAACAGCAATATATACTGCCTCAATATACACTACTTCAATTATGGACTACCCAAAAATGTAAATAAGCACAAATAAAAGCATTAAATTTTATAAATGTAATAAATTTTACAATACAGTCGTGGTCATTTTTTTGTCTTAGAATAATGTTTATGATCATGTTTATTAATAATGTTTCTTTAGTTTACACTGAAAACACATACATTTCATTTTTTACTTTAATATCTTTTAATAACTGAAACACAGGCTTATTATATACCTGTGTCTATGTATGTAATATATAGGGTATGTTTTTAAGTGTAAAACTAAAACATTTTATGAAATGTAAAAAACTGCAGTATCTTTTTTAAATAATATAATAAAAATTACCTGACAAAAAAAAGTGATAAAATATTCATGTATTTATCACAAAGATTAAAGTTTGAAATGTTTAATCAAGAATCTGAAAAGAGTAACAGCATATAGGAATTTATCTGAATTTGATACATACTTAAAAATATAAAAACAACTAAAGAAGTCATAGTCTGTTAATAATGAAACTGTATTATCTTTTAATAAGCAAAAAAAAAAAACATATTGAAGAAACCTTATACTGGACACAGATTGTTTAATTCTGATTAAAATGTATTATTTCACTACTCATTTAAAAAATTTAAGAATTTGGTATAATATTTTAATATTATTTTTATTTTTTAATGAATTTAAATGAGTGATCATATTCACAATAAATATTTATGAAATATTGTCTCTCGCTCTCTTTCTGCTATTTATAACTATTTTACTTTTTAAAATTTTGTTATACTATACGCTTAATTAACATATGCATATTCTACAAATAAAAGTGCTTGTGTTATATACATGCATGTGTGTGTTTGAAAAGTATTATACACATGCATTTCAGTAAACAATATATTATACTGAGGCCTATCTCACCTACTTCACTACCTCATTTTACATTATAACTTAGTACCACTAACTCAGACCGACACAGGGTGATATAGATTTACAAACAGTGAAATCCCCAATTAACTTAGTTAAATTCACTACTATAGGCTTCACATGTGGAGAACACAAATCAACTTAATGACACATTTCAAGCTGTTAAAAGAAAACACACTGAACATAAAAATCTATATTATTAAAAAAAGATCAAACTAATAATCATTAGTTATATTTCTTGATTATCTTTTTGGTATCAGTCCTTATAAGGATCAGGAAAACTTACAATCAATAAGATATCTTTATAAAACCTGAATAATATAATCTTCATATGCCATTTTTTCCATTTGTTAAGAGAAAGAATACCTTAAATAGGTCCTTATAGATATATCCACTTACAATTTTCTAAAATATATCACAGATTCAAGCTCAAGGTGAGTGGTAAACAGTGTATAAATAGACAAAACAAAATTTATAATTTATATTTACTTTGTAGTAAGATGAATATATAAATTGAACACCAAATGCTGACTCTATTTATTATCTAATTTATTATATTAAATAAATAAATTGAAAAAAAAAACCAATCATCATTTTAAACTCAAGTGATACATTATATAAGTATAATATTATGATATAAATGAAAAAACACTCCCCCCTCATTGTTCAAGTTACATGAAGAGATATAATTATACACACACATATTAAAAAAAGAATAATAATTATAAGGATATAGACTTTTCAAAAGATTAAAAAAAAAGTTATATAAAAATATAAAATATTTAGCAAACATACACATAGATATGTGCAATTATTTATTAATTGCATTTACAATAATAAAAATAAATTGAAGTAATTAATTTGGTAGCTTTAAAATACAATTATTTGATCCCACACATATGCATACATATGTATACATATTGCTTACTTTATAAATTGTATTAATGTATAAAAACAATGCCATATATTAGATAGGTTCACTATATAATAAAAAGGAACCTTTTATTTTCTGGGAGTGGGTGGTTTTCTTGATTACAACATTTTGATTTAATAAAATAAAGAAATTACTGGAGCTAAGTTCTCTTTGATAGTTTTAATAAGAAAATGTTTTACTTTGGTAGTATGCTTATTTCTTCTTTTTTGCTTTACAAAAAAAAAAATTGTTACATTTGTTTCAGGCTTTCAGCATACTCTTCAGCTATAAACACTACAAACAGGAGGGATCATGATTTAGATTAATCATCTGTACAGGAATGTTTTCCCATTAGGCAGGCATTCATAAGGCAGAGCAATGGTATACTGACTTGCATGTTAACAAGGGGAAAAAAGACTGGTGTACTTAACTGGGTCTCCACTACATATTGTCTTCTTTAGTCACTCTAGAGAATAACATTTTTGCAAAACAAGAATTCATAATGCACTCAATTACAATGTTCATTTCTTGCAAGTGATTTATGGCACTCTGTAATGATTATGGTTGTGAAGTGTATACCAGTTTTCCAAAATTTCAGGATCAAGCTTCTATTAATTATTTTTTAGCCAAAGTTTTTTTCCATCAATAAAATACATGGCTCTCTCTCTGTTCCAATCTGAGAACAAATTTGTAATAATTCTCAGCTACAATTTGAAAACAAATCTTTAATAACTCTTTACTTTAGTTTTACAACCTAATTTATAACAGTACACCTGAAAATAAAATTTGCTGATAGCTTGTTTTTTTATCACTCCAAATAAATCTTTTCACTAATCAACCAAATAAATTATTTAATCAATATACAATATATATATATTTCTTTAAAATCTGTAGGTTTAATAAGAAAAAAAAAAGCATTTTTTTTTATTTCTTTACAAAAGAAAAATTATCAAATGATAATTACAAGAAAAATTCTTTAATAATTCTATCCCCTTTGCATTAATTATACTTTTACAAGATAAAAGAACAACTTTTTTTTCTTTCTTTTTTTTAACTTTCTAGTGATAAAACAAAATAAAATGTACAGATTTTTATATCTTCGATACAAAAAACTAAACTAAGAATAAGAAAATTATACATACCACATGTATATAAAATTATATCTATGAATATAGACTTTTTAAATCTGAATTTATAATTATTAATTTTAAAATATTTCTTTAGTTTATTTTTGTATTACTATTTAAAGGGATAGCTGAGACAAACTTGTGATAGGTTATGATCACCATCATCCTATCACAATATATTTTATTATAATCAAAGTTTATCAATAACACATGAACTATTATAAATAATGTAAGATCAGCTTAGAACAAAATATAGCAGATATGACTTCACATAACGTGTAATAAATTGCTTAGATATTAACTGGGTTTATTTTATTTTAATTTTATTTAATCTGTAGTTGATATTAATTAAAAAATAGTGTAAATGAGATCAATCAGAATATCTGTAATGATAGTTCTGTTTTGATATAAAAATTGAGAAAGAAAATACTGCAGTATATATTTTAAGATGATGATTGAATCCATCAGAGGTGATCACTTGTGTCTATTATAACTTTACTAATAGGAATAAGATCTATTAAAGTTTAATCCGTTTTTTCTATTACTGTTTCTCTTTTTCATATCATTCCAGAAAATTTTCTTATATTACTCATCTGTCATTTGCTCCTTTCTAGGTCTTTTAAAATATGTTGGGAATCCATGATAAAAGTTCTGTTCTCACTATTATAATTTCTTTTCATAAAACTTCCAGTTCAGTTTTATCTCATCTTAAATTTACCAGTGATTTTATTTAATCATATGTTTTATTTTGATTTATTTGTATCAATATCAATTTTCTCTTTTCATATTTTTTGTGTAGTTACAGTCTATATATTACTATTTTAAAGTTCAAGTTTTAGATCCATAACTAATTTTCGAATATAGAAACATATTTTTATATTAATTTATTTTATCAAAAATATTCCATTCTAATTTTTGTGTGATTAATTTTATGCATTAATAGTTTGACCAAAATATTTATAATTAAGTTCTTCTAATTTACCATTGTTAATTTTTATCACACCCCCTCCCCCCATTTAAAAAAACAAACAAAGAAATCCATATAATTTGTAAGTCTGGGTGACTTGAATAATCTTCATTTATTTTCATTTCCTTAGCTTACTACTTTAGTGTACTAAATACTTCATTAAAACTCATATATTATTTTAAAGAAATGTAAACCATCTGAGTATGCCATTCTCAACAATAATCTTAGTATTCCCACTTAATAAAATTCTACTTCTCGTTGAATCTTGCTAAATATTATTCAGAATTTGACAATATGGGTTTATATGTTGATAATTTTCTAGTTTTAATTTTTTTAGAAATGCTTGTAAATTTAAATCTATTGAAAATTAGCATCTTATATTCATTGGTATCTTTCATAAGATTTTGTTTAACCTTTTAGCACTAATAATGTTTTTTTGAATCATCTAACCTTTATTTTAATATTAATCTTTTATTCTCTATTATATAAAAAAAAAAAATTAAAAATAACATTTTTTGCAAAAGTAGAAAATAAAGCAAACTGAAATATTAAAAAAGAACAATAATTTTTTTCTTATTGAACAATTACTATATTATTGATAAAAAATTAATAATTATCATTAAATGTCAAGAAAATTTTAAACTTTATTTCAACTTTTCCAAGTATAAACAAATGTTATTAATGAAACAACAAGTTAATAGATTATGTAATGTTTCAAGTGGTATTATTTTCTATTCTTATTCAAATGTAGCTGTCTGATCAGTGTCAATGCCAGCATAGGAGTTGAACTTACACCTTTAGATTCTTGAAATTTGAATTTTAAGGCAGCAGTCTAATCAACTGAACTATTCTGTTAAATGCAACAGTCAGTAGATATTTTATATAATTATCTATGAGGGTCAGTTCAAATTCTCCTGATTTCTTCATTTTCCTTCTGTTTTTTTTGGAATGCAATTCTGAATGCAGATATAAAGATACAAGCATGCATCAGTTGGTCCAGATATCATCTCCCACATACACATATATAATCAGTGCTCAGTTTATATTAAGATAGCAAATCAACAAGGGCATTGAGCATTTCATCATCAAATTTTCAATAATATGGATGGCTGAAGAGTTGGAGGGTGGAAAAGAGTGAAGCTTGTTCCTTGAAGATTTGCTATTTTATTATAAATTGAGTCCTGATTATATATATATATATATATATATGATAAACAAAAATGCAAGTTAAAAAACTTGCTAACGCTTGTATTTATGTCCACAGATGGCGTCCTACCAAAAACACCTATCAAGCGTATTTTCGTTTACATAAACGTCAGAGTAGTTAGTATTCACTATCTCTAACTATAATTCCACTTTCAGATCATGATTTCAAGCTATTTGCTATCGTCAGTGAAAGACAGGAATAAAGAAACTAGATCTAAATACAAACTCTGAGCGTTTATGAAACAATTTCTATTCAGCTTGCAAGCGTGAATTTTTTAGACACGTAATGACTTCAAACTCAGCATAGCAAACCAGATAGCTATATGGGTCTGATCTCAGTTCAGCATCACCACATAGTAGAAGCCTCTGCAATCTATATCATTGCAAGAAAGACCTCAAAGGTACATTTATGATAAACAAAAATGCAAGTTAAAAAACTTGCTAACGCTTGTATTTATGTCCACAGATGGCGTCCTACCAAAAACACCTATCAAGCGTATTTTCGTTTACATAAACGTCAGAGTAGTTAGTATTCACTATCTCTAACTATAATTCCACTTTCAGATCATGATTTCAAGCTATTTGCTATCGTCAGTGAAAGACAGGAATAAAGAAACTAGATCTAAATACAAACTCTGAGCGTTTATGAAACAATTTCTATTCAGCTTGCAAGCGTGAATTTTTTAGACACGTAATGTCTTCAAACTCAGCATAGCAAACCAGATAGCTATATGGGTCTGATCTCAGTTCAGCATCACCACATAGTAGAAGCCTCTGCAATCTATATCATTGCAAGAAAGACCTCAAAGGTATATTTATGATAAACAAAAATGCAAGTTAAAAAACTTGCTAACGCTTGTATTTATGTCCACAGATGGCGTCCTACCAAAAACACCTATCAAGCGTATTTTCGTTTACATAAACGTCAGAGTAGTTAGTATTCACTATCTCTAACTATAATTCCACTTTCAGATCATGATTTCAAGCTATTTGCTATTGTCAGTGAAAGACAGGAATAAAGAAACTAGATCTAAATACAAACTCTGAGCGTTTATGAAACAATTTCTATTCAGCTTGCAAGCGTGAATTTTTTAGACACGTAATGTCTTCAAACTCAGCATAGCAAACCAGATAGCTATATGGGTCTGATCTCAGTTCAGCATCACCACATAGTAGAAGCCTCTGCAATCTATATCATTGCAAGAAAGACCTCAAAGGTACATTTATGATAAACAAAAATGCAAGTTAAAAAACTTGCTAACGCTTGTATTTATGTCCACAGATGGCGTCCTACCAAAAACACCTATCAAGCGTATTTTCGTTTACATAAACGTCAGAGTAGTTAGTATTCACTATCTCTAACTATAATTCCACTTTCAGATCATGATTTCAAGCTATTTGCTATCGTCAGTGAAAGACAGGAATAAAGAAACTAGATCTAAATACAAACTCTGAGCGTTTATGAAACAATTTCTATTCAGCTTGCAAGCGTGAATTTTTAGACACGTAATGTCTTCAAACTCAGCATAGCAAACCAGATAGCTATATGGGTCTGATCTCAGTTCAGCATCACCACATAGTAGAAGCCTCTGCAATCTATATCATTGCAAGAAAGACCTCAAAGGTACATTTATGATAAACAAAAATGCAAGTTAAAAAACTTGCTAACGCTTGTATTTATGTCCACAGATGGCGTCCTACCAAAAACACCTATCAAGCGTATTTTCGTTTACATAAACGTCAGAGTAGTTAGTATTCACTATCTCTAACTATAATTCCACTTTCAGATCATGATTTCAAGCTATTTGCTATCGTCAGTGAAAGACAGGAATAAAGAAACTAGATCTAAATACAAACTCTGAGCGTTTATGAAACAATTTCTATTCAGCTTGCAAGCGTGAATTTTTCCGACACACGTAATGTCTTCAAACTCAGCATAGCAAACCAGATAGCTATATGGGTCTGATCTCAGTTCAGCATCACCACATAGTAGAAGCCTCTGCAATCTATATCATTGCAAGAAAGACCTCAAAGGTACATTTATGATAAACAAAAATGCAAGTTAAAAAACTTGCTAACGCTTGTATTTATGTCCACAGATGGCGTCCTACCAAAAACACCTATCAAGCGTATTTTCGTTTACATAAACGTCAGAGTAGTTAGTATTCACTATCTCTAACTATAATTCCACTTTCAGATCATGATTTCAAGCTATTTGCTATCGTCAGTGAAAGACAGGAATAAAGAAACTAGATCTAAATATATATATATGTGGGGGATAATGATCTGAACTAACTAATGAGTGCTGGTTCAGTACAAAATATGCATATTAAAGATCATTTAGGTTTTTCTCATGTATGTGGTCATGTGTATTGGTTATATAAGAAGGAATGGATGTCTGAAAGAAGCTTGAAAGTTGTGTTCAAATACCCTATAATTATATTTAAGGTTCAGTCTATTTTAATATACTTGTATTTAAACATTAAAAATAATCATTGTAAACTATGGAAAATATATAATTTTTCCCACATAAATAATACAATAATGACCTTGTAAGGAATCACAAAAGTCTTTTTAAGAGTACCAAAATCTACCAGTCAGTGACAATGTAACTCATTTGTATTAGTTTTTCTGTACAATATTATTATCTACAGATTTTTTAAAAATGGATAGAACAATATATATATTAGTTCAGTTTCTGTTGTGAAATGAATGCAAAATGGGCAAGATAGCACTATTGATAATCATATGAGAGTGAAAGAAGTCTGAAAGTAATCACAGCATCATTAATACTCCATGACATAATAAAGTTCAGAATCATTGAGTTAAAAATTGGATGTAATCTATTGGACTATAGCTACTTTTAAATACATCTTATTTTTTTAATCAAATTGAATTCATAACTTTCTGAAAATAATTTGTCATAATGTTAATAAGCTTCATATACAAGAGTGGCACAAAACATGCCATCATTTAATGTAATGTATTTTCAATATTGATATTATTATTGTACTTTTTTAATTAACTGATATATTTTTAACATTTAGACATTTTGTATATAGGTTTGCTTAATTTATCTATAATATTTAAAGTGTGTTATAAATATTATTGTCAGACTACTTATGGTCTCCATAGGTGCAGATACTGGAATGGCATTTAGATATGAAAGCCAACTGTGAATATAAAATAAATAGTGTCTCATTAAGAACCCTGCTGCCTTGTAGTATTGGATGTTGATTCATCAAAGGCTCACTACTGTTATTATTACAACCAGTTTTTTTCTGTTTACCTTGTGTTCTTCTTTGGTCACCCAAGTTGTTATAAAGTCTCTCATGCTATCAGACATTTCCTTATAATAATAGTGACAATAGGATTGTATGCTTGTGCTGCAACATTTCCACTCTTTAACTACATACACAGCATTTATGGCTCCAATTTTCCTTTTTTTCTTCCCGTTCTTTAGCTTAAGACTTTAAGAAATAATGATGGGGATAGGCTTAATAGAGAGGCAGTTCTTAGTTGTGATTTTTGTTTAGGGCAGTATAATCTTTATTATAGGAGTTTTATCTTGCAAAGAATGTATGTTTAGTCAATCCTATTTAGGGATTTCCCTGACTCCCATGAAAGGGACTAGAAAATATGGTCCAAAATTGCTCTGTCTCACAAAAGTCTGCTGAATTAACCATTTTAGTGGTAGCAATAATAAGAATGGTAAGAATAATATCAGTAGTAGTGGATAATAAGTGGCCATGATGGTGCTAAAGGTAAGTAGCACAAATATAAATTTAATATTTTTCTAAGTATAGGTACATGGAATGTCCAAACTTTACTTGATGCAAACTCTTCAAGACCAGAATGGAGAATTGTATTTGTGGCTAAAGAACTGTCAAGATTTAAGGTGGGTATAGCTGCTCTTAGTGAAATTTGTCTCCTAAAGGAAGGAAGTTTATTAAAACAGATGAATAGATATAAGGTTTTTTGGAAATAGCAGATCAGTCAGTGAAAGAAGAATGCAAGGTGTTGGTTTTGCTGTATAATTTAATTTACTATCTTCTATTATTGCAATTTCTAATTCTATCAATGAAAGGTTAATGATTTTAAACTTGGTTTGCATAATTGTACTAGAGCTCATTTTGGGTCTATGCTTCAATCAATCTTAGATTCAGAAAATTTCCAAAAAGAAAAGCTTTTATTTCTTGTTGGATAGCATTGTAACAGCAATAGCATTAAAAGATCAAATTTATCTTCTTGGTGATTTTGATGCACTTGTTGATACAAATAGTATGCTGTAGCCAAAAGTTATTGGAGATAATAATATTAGAGCTGTAAATTCAAATGGCTTGTTATTATTAAATTTATGCACAAAACTTGGATTAATTATCACAAACATTTTGTTTAGGCAGAAAAACCACTACAAAGGAACGTGAATGCATCCACACTCAAAATAATGGCATTTAATAAATTACATTATAGTTACAGTACAAGAATTCACATTATATAAGCATTTATGAGCACAACTTGTTGAACAAATTATAGATTAGTGTATTCCAAGAATAAATAATTGTACTTAAAAACAGATAGTATTCCAAGCATATTTATAAGAAAATTGATGTTCATTCTCTAAAAAAAGCTACTATACACACTAAATTTCAATAGCTATTGAATACTAAAATTGTGAATTTTAATCTCCATAACTGTCCTATTACTCAAACATGGAATTCTCTTAAGAAAAGTGTTATCAATACAAATAAATCTACTCTTGAGTTCGCTAAAAAAAAACCATGACTATTTTATGACAATGATAATGATTTAATGAAAAAATAAATCAGTGTCATTCTCTGATTGTCAAAATAATAGATTAATAATAGATTAAATGTGAAACTTCATATTAAATATCAAAGGTCTGAGAGCAGAAGTTGGTGGATTAAAACTGCAAAAATTTGCCAGTGGGGTCATTTTGGATCCTTTTTGATGCATTGAAAGAAACTTATTGACCTGAGAAATAATCTCATAATCCTATTACTTCTTCTAATGGCCTTCTCTTATATGATAATGGTATTTTGAACAGGTGGGAAGAGTATTTTAATCATCTTTTGAATAATGGTACAAAAATTGATATGATTCTTAATAATATATTCATTTTATCTACTCATTTAGATTTGGACAAAGATATTCAGCTTAATAAAGTCAAGATAGCTCTTTGTAATTTTAAAAATGAAAAGGCTGAAGATCTTGATAAAATACTTTAATATGTTAGCCTTAAAAATATTGGGAATTTTTTTAAAAGTATAATGTTGATTAAAATTGCATATTTTTCAATGAATTGTCAGTTTTAAATTATAAGGAGAATTCTAAACACTGCTAGTATCAATGTTACATGAAAAATTAATTTTTTTTTTACTATTTTTTTTTTTTTTTGCAAGATCAGCTTGCAACCACTAAAGAATGTATCCTGATTGGAAATATATATGTTTGCAAAGTTTTAGTTAGATTGGAAATTGGAAAGTTAATGAAAATTGAGTTACAAAATAATATATAAACAAATTGAAAACAGAATAAGTTAAATAAAAGTGTATAATAATAAAATATATTTTATTTTTTTGAATATCAATAGTATAGCTTTAAGAAAAACTTATTTTTTTTGCTCTGTTGAATATTATAATTCACAAGTTAGTATTTATGCTTTAGAGATTTCTTATCTTTTAAATATATCTATCATCTAGAATCAAAATACAAACTTAAAATACTACAGAAATGTTCAACACACTTTGGTATTTCAATGCTGCTACAAGTTTTTACATGCTGAAATTTCAGTCATGACAATGCTAAACTGCATTTTTGCACAATGGGTAACAGAAAGGATAATAAATAATAATAATCATCATCAACCATTATCAATCCACTGCAGGATGAAGGTCTCTCCAAGTTCAATCCACCTTCTCCGATCTTTAGCTTCTCTTCTCCACATCACCTCTCCACACTTTCTTATTTCCTCCATGCATCTCACATGCGGTCTTTTTCTGGGTCAATTATCCATCTATTATCATCTTTTCTAGCAATATGTCCAGCCCAACTCCACTTCAGTCTTTTAATTTAAATAATAATACTTGAATTTAAGTTTCAGTCTTTAGATCAAATTTTTCTTCTTAAATTACAGGTTTCCTAATGAAAAACATGTTTGTAGTATGTAAAAAATTAAATAAAAGATGTTAATCCTTTTGTTAGTTAATTTCTTTGGATAGTTTGTTCAGCTTGTGATTTTAAATTGGCTATTTATTATTAGATTTATGAAATATTTAAATACAAGTATAATATATATATATATATATATATATATATATATATATATATATATATTTATATTGTTAAAATTATTATTTTTAATTAGAATTGATTTGAAACCTATTTAAATTATTAATATATATAATATTTCTATTTTTTTTTTTTAGAACCAACAAATAATTGGCAAGTTGACTAAATAGTGTAAGTTAATCTAGAGTGGTGAAATAATCATTAAATAAAGTATTTATTTTATTAACTTGTGACTTTGTTTAAAATCAAACTTGGAGAAACATCTTAATATGGAAAGTATTTATAAAGCAGACCAAAGTGTTTTTAGTTTACTTTTAAAAAAATAAAACTTCCCAAAATGTAATTATATAATGTAGCTTTGATAAATAAGGTATTTTTTCAACATATTATGATTATAATTTGTATTTTTTCTTTAAAAACTTTCCCCTCTTTTCTTCCAAAATGTAAGCTTGTAATTAAGACCTGTAGAGATCTCTACTATCGCATTTTTACGCGCACATTCTTGAGGTTACAGCCGTAGTAAATATTGCTATCTTTATAAGAAAAAATACAGAGACATAAAAAAAATGAAATTTTTTTTATAAATAATGATGAAGAGTAATTGCTTAACAATTCAATCTGCCTTAGATTACACACATATAATATAATGTTGCTTACTTATATATATATATTTACAATTTTAATATTATTAGATAATATATTTCTTATCTCTGAATAAGAAATCTTAAAGATGATTAAAAATCTTTGCTGAATATTTATAACAAATAATGCTTATTTATATTCTGTGAAGTGATGATATGCATAGCGCATATATTGTAATTTCAAAAATTTCGACAAACCTTTTTTTCAGAAAATGTAATTAAAAAAATAAATACATACAAAGTACCTAGAGAAAAGCTTTATTTAATCATAATACCATAGACATTAAAGATTGCAACTTGACCACAGAGATTGAAATTATTGATACAAAGAAGTTTAAATAAACCTCTTTAAACAAATGAATAAAATCTATTCTGAATGCAGACTAATAAGTAGTCAATTATAACATTACAAACTGCAATTATAAATTTCAAATTGCATCCAAAGTATTACTTAAATAATAAGTGTAATAATGCTCAAGGCTAAATGGATTTATAAGGGTTGTTTACTCTTAGCATGTTGAAACCACTTGAGGGCATAATTTCTATCCAAATGCATAGAAATATGCTGTTTAAGTGGCCACACCATTATATAACATTCTATTTCAATGGTTAAGCATAGAAATAGTTCATTTACATGTCTGTGGCACCTATTTCTATGCTGCAGCACATAAATAGGATGTTTATTTTGCCACAGTGGATGCCGCCACTTACAGTGAACTTTGTGTTATGCAGTTTATATGAACAATTCCATTTATAAATTTCACTACAGTATCTATTTCTATGCTACAGCACAGAAATAGGACATATTATTCTGTCACAGTTTATATGAACAATCCCATTATTAACATTTTACTATGGTATTTACAGCACAGAAGTATGATGTTTATTCTGCCGCTTACGCAGAACTTCATGTTAGGCAGTTTATATGAACAATACCATTTTAAATTTTGCTATGGTATTTTGTGAGGATGTCTGTAAATGAGAGGTCAAAAGTTTTCAAATTCGCATGCCCAAATCATTATTTTCCAAATCCAATGATGTACTATGAGGTAATAAAAATTGTGGAAACTTTGCCCCACTTATCTAATCAAGGGTGACACTTTAATCAATTGTCAAAGGGGAGTGTAAGCATGATTTTTATGAAATCATGCTAAAATTCATGTTTGCATGAGAAAAATCATGAGACCAATCAAAAATACCAGTTTTATTTCTGGTCATGATGTTGTTTTGAATAAATTCTTTCTTTTTATTCTTGTTAAAATTACAAAATTATATTTGCATGGACACAATATTGTTTTGGGGAAATTATTTCTTTTTATTCTTGTTAAAATAAACAATTTTATTTGATTGGTTATGATGTTGTTTTGGAGAAATTATTTACTTTTCTTCATGTTAAAATTTGATTTGCGTTGCCACGATATTGTTTTTATTCTTGTTAAAATTACAAATTTCATTTTAGAAAAATAAAAATGAAAAAAGAAAAAGATTTCTCCAATTTATTTTTTATTTCTTTTAGATAAATGTCATTATTTATGATTTTATTGTGAATCAAAAAGCACTTTAAAGTTGGAAAAAAAGAACAATGGCCCAGTAACATTATAATTCTGTTTGTTTACATAGAAATTACACCCTTGAACTGTTTCAACACACTAAAAGTAAACAATCTTTATAAGTAATCATTAAAAACCAATCAACACTTAGACAATCCCATTATCAATAACAATCAATAATTTCTAATTGTTGCGAAGGCAACCTTCTTTTAACAATAGAAGTAGAATGCCACCCTCATTAATGATTTAATATATTTATATAGACACTAAAGATATATATAATAAAGAATAGAAATAAGGAGATAATATTCATTTAGATAGAAATAATCTTTAACTTTTGATACTACCAAGAAATTATCAGTTACTACTAATTGACAATTCCTGAGGGCAAATTAATTATTTCATTCAACTTATAATAATTCTTTTCAGGAATTTTCAATTAATAGTAAATTGATAATTTATTGGTAACATCAAAGGTTAAATGTTATTTTTATTTAAATGAATATTATCTCCTCATTTCTGGTCTTTATTATAATAACAATCCATAGAAATATTTAATTCTATCTATCTATCTATCTATCTATCTATCTATCTATCTATCTATCTATCTATCTATCTATCTATCTATCTATCTATCTATCTATCTATCTATCTATCTATCTATCTATCTATCTATCTATCTATCTATCTATCTATCTATCTATCTATCTATCTATCTATCTATCTATCTATCTATCTATCTATCTATCTATCTATCTATCTATCTATCTATCTATCTATCTATCTATCTATCTATCTATCTATCTATCTATCTATCTATCTATCTATCTATCTATCTATCTATCTACCTACCTACCTATCTATCTATCTATCTATCTATCTATCTATCTATCTATTTATCTATCTATCTATCTATCTGTCTACCTATCTACATACCTCCCTACCCACCTTCCTACCTACCTACCTACCTACCTACCCACCTACCAACCCACCCACCCACCTACCCACCTACCTACCTACCTACCTACCTACCTACCTACCTACCTACCTACCTATCTATCTATCTACTATCTATCTATCTATCTATCTATTCATCTACCTATCTACCCCCCCCCCCCCCCACCCCCCCCCCCACCACCCCCCCCCCCCACCTACCCACCTACCTACCTACCTACCTACCTACCTACCTACCTACCTACCTATCTATCTATCTATCTATCTATCTATCTATCTATCTATCTATCTATCTATCTATCTATCTATCTATCTATCTATCTATCTATCTATCTATCTATCTATCTATCTATCTATCTATCTATCTATCTATCTATCTATCTATCTATCTATCTATCTATCTATCTATCTATCTATCTATCTATCTATCTATCTATCTATCTATCTATCTATCTATCTATCTATCTATCTATCTATCTATCTATCTATCTATCTATCTATCTATCTATCTATCTATCTATCTATCTATCTATCTATCTATCTATCTATCTATCTATCTATCTATCTATCTATCTATCTATCTATCTATCTATCTATCTATCTATCTATCTATCTATCTATCTATCTATCTATCTATCTATCTATCTATCTATCTATCTATCTATCTATCTATCTATCTATCTATCTATCTATCTATCTATCTATCTATCTATCTATCTATCTATCTATCTATCTATCTATCTATCTATCTATCTATCTATCTATCTATCTATCTATCTATCTATCTATCTATCTATCTATCTATCTATCTATCTATCTATCTATCTATCTATCTATCTATCTATCTATCTATCTATCTATCTATCTATCTATCTATCTATCTATCTATCTATCTATCTATCTATCTATCTATCTATTGTAGATAGTATTAAACACTGACCATGTCAGATATTGCAAACTTATTCAAACAAATAAATTTAGAATGGGGAAATGAGAAGAATTATTTCTTTCATATTTTTTATATAATATGTATTAATTTACTTAAAAATTTTATATTTCTTAAGTGATAATATGAAAATTGCAAATTATTGAAAAAGAGAGAGAAAAAGAATAATGAAAGAATAAATAAGTATTTTTTTTTCTCTCTCTCTAGTAATTTTAACTATCTTTTTTTAATTAAAAAAAAAAGTAATAAAAGAAATAAATAAATAGGTAAAAATTTAAGTAATGTTTATCAGTTTTTTTTTTAAAAAAAAATGGTTTTAGCATTTTTGGTAAGAAACACTGTTTTTAATTAAAGTATTTTTCTTCTTATTTTTCTAAAACAAGAGGCAGTAGTCAAGCATTGTTAGCCGAGAGGTCTGCGCAGTGCCTTGGAAGCAAGTAGTTGGTTGCAGGCGGATGTGGGTTCATCTCCTGGCCAATGCTATGACATGGAAAAAAAACAAACAAGAGGCAGTATAAGTTTGTTTATGAATGGCAATTCCGCCTTCATATGTGGCAGTTTTATGAGTTGTTGCTGTATTTTTGTTTCTCTTACATTATTCTTAAAGCATTTACAATTGTTTGTAGAGCTTTTTAACATTCTAAGTCTCTATTTTCAGAACAAAAAGTTTATTAGATAATATTTTTTTCAAGTAGTTTATCTAATAAAATTATTGTCATTAATGCAATAAACCTTTTTTCTATAGAAAGTTTCACAATATTTCTTACCATCTCCTGTAAGTAAGTGGTCCTTAAAAGATATAGTGCGTTAAAACCCCAATTTCCAGATTCAACTTCTGGTTTAATTTTCATCAGTGAGACTTTTTACCACTTTATATTATTCAAGCTAATAATCTAAAATTTAAAAAAAATCCTACAGTTTTAAATTCTGTCTAACTCACTTGAATTGTTTTAGAGATCTAATACTAGATCAGTTTCTTTGTGTTTTAAATACCATAGTTTACAACAAATGTAGGTCATTTTTAATTTTTGATTAAAAAGTTTAATTTTAAACTCAATATCACATGATTTCTCATATGCTCAAACTTATGCTTCTAAGAGGAGCTATGTTCATATTTTCTAGGACCATCTACTGAAAAAACAGAGAGGCCTATAGTTTTTATAGATTTAAGCTCTCTAAGACAAAGATGTGAAAACTTTGGTTGTGACCTACTAAGGAATTAAGGAGTTTCAAAATTTTAAAGAAATTCTCTTAAGTTTTGGATAATGTTTAAGTTTTTTTGGAAAGTATTTATAGAGAAAAATCACATTTAAATTTTTTTATGTATGAATCATATTTTTTTCCATAAGTTTATGATTTGTTGTAAAATATTATATTATGAAATATAAATTTATATATTAATTAAAACTACTATCACTTTATTATGAATATTTTTATATATTCATAGATAGAATTTAGGCTGGATTATAAAACAAATAATAAATAATATCATATTTTCATCTGAGAAAGGAGGTTTCAAGTAAAAAGGGAGTTACAAAAGTAAAAAGGTTGCACACCATTGCTCTAAATTCTATAGAAACTGACTTGTGACAGATCTCCGTAAGTATTCAAGTGAGTTATCCTGGGTCGAGAATCATAGATTTTTTTTAAAATTCAGACCTTTAACTTTAATAGTATAAAAGAATAAAAAATAATTCCAGAGTTAATTTCAGCTATGAAATGTAATTTTTGCAGACAAAAAAAAAAAGCCAGAAACTGGTCTAGATATGAGGATTTTATAGTAGTACTATATTATCTTTCCTGCATTGCTTATTTCGGTGTACAATAGATAGACCTGAATTAAGGAAACATATGAGTTAGCATATAAAAAATTATATAATGTTGTTGTTGGTGTAAAGTATTATTTTAGAAATTATTTATTTAATTAAAAAGACTCAATTACTTTTCCATTAAAACAGGCAAAACTCACTATACGTATGCCACACACAGCAAGCTAGAGTAATCAATGGATGCCAGAAGGCTTGTGCATAAAATCCCCATCTAATGCATATTCATCCAATATCCCCAGACTAGTTTCTGGCTGTGTGGCATACGTATAGTGAGTTTTGCCTGTTTTAACAACAGTTATACACAAGCATAAGAGATGGTGGTCATGTGATACTTTTCCATTATCTAATCTCATCACATTCAGTAGTTACTGCTTGCTTTTTAGGATAGAAGAGAGGATTAGACTATGGGACACTTTATATTTAGTTACTTTTCCTTATAATTATTATCAATAATCTAACATTTTTGTTTTTAAATGTACTAATTAATAAGGTATATACAAATCTTTTTCTATTTATAAGAATAATGATTATTTTTCTTTTTATCTTCACATTTCTGAAATGTCATTTTGTTTCGAAAAACTTGATTCATTGTTTTAAAATAAATTTATTTAAGTAAAATCAACAATGTCTTTAGTGTTTGCTTGATATAAACACAATCTCTTGCAGCCTGTCTTCACTGCTATCCCTATTATCATTACTAGATCAAATTATGAATTAGATAAAAAGTTTTTTTTTTTTTACATATCCATAATTATTTTAGAAAAAATATTTATTCATCAATTATGTAGCTAATACATATACATAAAACAGTTTTATAATCATGATTATAATCTTCAAAAATGTAACAAATACTAATATTTTATTTATTTGATTATGTAAACATCTCACCATAACAATATAAATTAATATTCCATGTAATGTCGATGATTGATGAAGCTTACTTTAAAGCTAGAAAAGACTATCAATTGAAGAAAGCGCAATGAATTTTACAAATTAAATTATTTACAACCATTTATCAAAACAAATCTAAATTATCAAAATAAGAGCCATAGATCACATGACCCAATCCTCATTGATTATATCCACATTGATTATATCTTACAAGCTTAAGAGAATTGGGTCATGTGATCTATGATTCTTATTTTGACTATTTATAGTCTCTGATTTAAGTCTTATGTGATGTTATATTGCTAAGACTACTAATACATGGCATGGCTGAATATTTCTCAGCCCCATATAGCTATTTGAGTTGGATAACTGGGTTTGAAAACATGTCGGTATCTGAAAATTTCAGATTTTCCACTCAATAAATAACTTTTAGATAAATGCTGGCTTTGGGTTGCTATTTTTAGATCGAGTGTCTGACCTACCTTAGCATCTCTCTGAGGAGTGCCAAAGCATGAAACCATGGTCAGAGGTTTGGGGGGTGGATTCCTGACAGAGGTATTTTAAATGTTTGCTCTGGCTTAGCATTTATCATATCCTCATTGATTAAATTTAAATTATATTTGAAAATAATTCAAAAGAATAATATCAAAGTAAGGCAATTAAATAATCATCAATATAACAAATAATAATAACATTTATTAATTAAATATATCATTAACAGTAAAATAAAAGCAATTAGATAATGTAATACTAATACCAATCACACAGTTTAAACATTACAATAAATTATGAGCAGCCCTCTAGTTTTCTGCCATCTAGCATAAGCTATAAAATCACTATCTTTAGTATATAAATTCTCAACCTATACTTTGAGCCTGAAATTTAAGGTTGAAAGCAATGCAGATTTATATCCAGCAATCATCTTTAATTCCATTTTACATGCCAAGCTAAAAACATGAAATTTACATGAACCTAAAGTTTTAAAACCAAATCAATCTGTTTGAAAAGTTATATAAATCTGAAATCAGGTCAGTAATAATTATATACTTTAATATCTTCAATTCCTTTTTAATGGTAGGCATTTTAGTCTTCTGATCATGAATGTTAATAATAACAATTACCAAACACCCAACTTCAACATCATTTTAAAAGACACAGCAGCTATCCATTTTTCTAACATAAGTTTGAGTAATTTGTGATTACCAGATGCATTTAAAATCCCTATTCTTGGCAGGTAAATGAAGTTAAAGATAGTTGCTCCATGTAGATCTACATTATTTCCAACTTTGAGCTTCAGGTCTCATTGATAAAGGTAGAAGTCAAAACGAATCTAAGATAGAGATTTAAATACTACTAATAAGAACTTTATATGAATTTGGTAAACACTGATTACTCAAACTTATGCTAGATGATGAGGAGAGTATAAAATTGCTCTTGTCTTACATTGTTTAAGCTTTTGATTTGTTGTTATTATTAAAATTTTCTAATCAGGGGAATAAGATGTTTACAATTAATGAAAACCCGAATGCACTAAAAATATAGTTATGATCTGGTCCTAGATCTATATAAATGTTCAAGCAAACTGACTTGTGGTCAAAACTTTAGGATGATTTGAATTTCAAAATTTTAGTATGATAGGTAAAACAAAGTCATAATTATTTGCCGAATGCATATCTGCATTTTTTCCAGCTTTGAATTCCAGCCATATGACAAAAACGAATGGGTATTTAAATACTAAGATTACCAATTTTATAGGCATCTTGATTATTATTGATTACTTAGGCTTATATTAGATAGAAGTGAAATGGAGAACTACTGTTGTCTTAATTGAAGGATTAAAGGGTTTATTGTTCTGAAGTTCATAAGAAGTTTAAACTCCAGCAGTCTCAAAACTGGATCTGTGATCCATGGAATTTGATCTCCACAATCTGACATTTTATTATTATATTAATTATGCAAGGTCTCATTAATACTCATGTATTATTAATTAATTAATTGGCATTCTAAATAATTTTGAAAGTACTTTATAAATTGTATTAACTTTTAGGCATGCTCAATAACAAATTTTTATAAAAGAATTAAAATAAAGTTATTATGACTAATAATAATATCACCTACCAAAATAATTAAAAATTCAAAAGAAGTAATATTCTAAAGTTTTAATAGCGAAAACGAAATGGCCATTTTAATTTATTAATGTAAGATGTGACGTGATTTAGGGCGAATGACAAAACTAAGAGCTAAAGTTTTGGGTTAAAATTCAAACTGTTACTTCTGGTGCATCAATATCACATGACCTCTTGAGTAATCTAATCATTCAATTATTTCTGATTTATTATCCATTCAGAAGCAAATTATAACAGAATATAAAAACTTTATAACATACAATACCATTTTAAAATTGATATTAATATATAAAAGGATATAAATTTAAAAATAAATACTATTTCAAAATAGTGTGTGTAAATAAATTTAAGTTCTTTAATTTTATATATCATTATATACATTTTCTTTCAGTTATTTAATTTACTTATAGTTACTGGAAAAATATGTATAGCAATAAGTTTCTATGTTGTTTTAAATCATTTATTATTATTCAATAAATTTATTTCTACTTATTTTTAAAAATAGCCCACAATTTTAACATGCGGTTTTACTTAATAAATGGTCTCTCTCTAATACAGTATTGTTTAACATGCATTTTTAAATATCATTGGGCATGATAAGAATCATAAAATCTAAATTTATGGTCAATAATGGATATACAAAAAAAGTGGTCTATAAGTTTTTAAAAAATGATAAATAATCCATAATAATATAGTAAATTGTAAATGATACTGTTGAATGAGAATTGATAATATAAAATAATGCTATACTGTTTTTTTTTTTTTCCACATGTTAAAGCATCGGCTGGGAAGCAAATCCGCAACAACAGTCTGCACTGACCTCTCGACTAACAACGCTTGACTATAATGTTATATTGTTTTAGGAGGTTTTGATACAATAATAGTTAAAGCATCAGATTGCATTGCCCATAATGTAGATCTAAGTCCAAGCCTTGTGAAAACTAGAAACGTTTTATATCACAGGCCTTAGAATTTTTCTTTCCGGTAGGCTAACAATAGTTATTTAACTCTGGATGTGAAATGAACATCTAGCTCTTATTAACTAAAACATAAAATTAATGAATTAATCTGAATTAATCAGACAAATATTAATGGGGACTGTAAAAAAAAAGATTGTAACATGATGCAAATTTACTACAAATAATGGAGAATATGTGATACTCTTACGGACATTGAAATCACATTCACCACTACCTTACAATTACAATTAGAAGAATACGATTTTATAAACATTTATATAAAATAAAGACCAAAGTTAAAAACAAAAATGTTGAATAAAACTGTTAATTTAATACAATAAAACAATTATTATTGATATTTATATCTTCTTTTTTTAAGATTTTATTTACTTTTATAGAAAATAGAAATAAAAGCTTTTATTTAAAACAAATCAGCATCAGAAAAAATTAAGGGTTGGCATTGAAACAAAATAAAAATTTATAAGCAAATGATTTAGACAATAAATTACATTTTTTCAATCCGATTATCTTAAAAGAGAAAAATAAAATGTATAACTAGATAAAAAAAGTAACAAATACAACATAAATGTATAAAACAAAAATAGATTAAATTAGATTCAAAATATAAAACTATTAGGATACCATGTCCTGCAGTTTGGTGAAGTTGGTAGGGAATATAGCCATTAGCATATTCTTTATTAAATTAGCATTACTATTATGAATCTCCCAAAAAATAACTTTAATTGTATTTTAATAAAGTACTATACAAATATAATAGTATGTTAGTCGATTAATTTAAAGTATTTTTCTTTGGGGTGGGGGGTGGGTTAAACCCTTTTGAGCATTAAATTAAGGAAAGAGTATGACAGTCTATCGTAGGGAAGGCCAACTTTTGTATTCATAAGATCTACTTTTTATTTTAAAAATGTGTCGCGATCGATTTGTTGTCATAGGCAATCGACTTGTTGTAATAGGCGTAGTCTACGTGGAGGGAGGTGTGAAATATATACTATTTTTATATATCTACCTAGTAAAAAATAATTATTTAACGGGCCAAAAAACTCATGTCCGGGGGAATTAAAGCAACATGAGTAAATTATTAACAATATTTATTAATTCAAATTAGCTACATTAAGTCAAGATTAAAAATATTATTTTCAATAATGATAGGACTTATTGAAAAAAAAAAAAATAGAACAAAAACAAAAATAAAAAAACTTAAAAATCTTGACTTAATTTGTTTCACTCGTTACCCGACAGCTCTTGCCAGACTGGCCTCGCGATCGACCAAAATTGGCTTTGCGATCGACCGGTGGATCACGATCGATTTCTTGGACATCCCTGGTCTATCGTATTGTCCAGATGAAAAATAAAAAAAATAAAACCTTTCTACTTTTTTCGGATTTATAAACTGATTTAGAAACCTTTAATTCTTTCACCAGCCAACTTTTCTCAAACAATATTGATAGTTATATATTACAATAAAATTTTGAATATGAAATATCTGACATTTGTAAGCGGTTCGAATCTATTACAGAAGTTCGCCTTTCAAATTGAATGAAATTAATAATATTTTATTTATAAAAAAACCCCAAACAAGATTATTCTTCACTTTTATCTAGTAATATTATCATATTTGACTACCGGTATAATATATATATATTGACCTTTAGATGTAATTTAAGGGGATTTGAACACAGACTTTTAACCTCTTCAGGTATCCACTCTATCTTATATAACCGATACACATGACCACATACTTGTGAAAAAGATAAATGATCTTCGATATTCGTATTTCATGCTGAACCAGCACTCATCAAAATTATCATTTAAAATTCAATATTATATTACTATTCAAATATTACAGATTCAGCCTGAATTCTGACCACCTCTCTTCTGTATATTTAAGTGGACATATTAAGGTCCTATATATAATGAGTCAGAGTGATAACATTGTCATCAACAAGAGCTTTGAGCATTCCATCATTAGATCATCAGATTGTCAATAATATGGACGTTGAAGAGTTGGAGGATGGAGAAGATTGAAGCCTGCCCATTAAAGTTTGAAGATTTTCTATAATAATATAAAGTGAGCACTGATTTTATATATATGTGGGAGATGATGCTCTGGGCCAATTGGTGAGTGCTGATTCAGCGTGACATATATATGTTGGAAAGCATTTATCCTTTTTACATGTATGTGGTCATGTATATCGGAAATCTAAATTGAAATGGTTAGCTGAAGGGAGCTTGAAAGTTTGTGTTTAATATTATCATGTAATTTTTATTGTTTTTTTTTTTATTACCATTAATTATTATTTAAAAAGTAGGCTATAAATAGATATAGATAGAAGATCTTTAACAATTCTTTGATTGTTAATTTTAATTATTATTGTTATTATTTTTTTTGATTATTGGCATTTAATGATTTTCTAATATTAATTGTTATTATTGTCATTACTTTATCACTTAATCATAATTGGCGTTTTCCTTTTTTTAAATTTCATTTTCCGCTTTGATTTGAGATTACAAAAATTATGACCTTATCCTTTTTAAAATGTGAAATTTTGTTGGACAAAAAGTATATAAAAAGCCAAAAAATGTACTCTTCATTCATATCCTTTTTAATTAAGATATAAACATGAAGGTGTTATTCGTTCTTCTTCTGATTGCTTCCATCGCAATTATTGATGCTAAATTTAAAGGTTTCTCGAAGAAACAATTATCTAAACATACTTTAGGAAGAGTAACCCGGGAAACACAATCTGAAGAATTAACAGCTGAAGATGTAGCGACTCTTGAAACCCTTTTCGATAAAGGAGAAGGAGATTGCAGTTACCACGATTGCGTCGACGAAAACAAAGTTGAAAGCCATTGCGAAGATGGAGAGGTAAATCTTTTTTATTGTCTTTCTCTTTATCTATGCACAATCTACTTTTATTAATAATGCTAACATAAGTTTAAGATACATGTATAAGGTGTTTTTAAAAAGTGAATTAACATTTAATATGTTTGCTTGGTATAATTCATTTTTCAGTGATTACTGTTTCACCATAGAACGAAAGCTTCTTCAAGTTTAATTAATCAAATTTCTTCTAGAAATTTTATAAAGTATTTAATAATTATATTGATCAGTGATAAAAGTTGTTTCAATATTTTGATTTATATGACGCAGAGAAAAGAACTATTTATTTATTTCAGTTGACAGTAAAATTAAAGTGTCTTAACAAAATTTAATTATGAAATCCTTATAAGAAAATTCTACATGATTTAGATTCTGTAATAATTTAAAGTTACATTTTTTTTTTATATTAATATTAGTAATAAAATGACTAAATCTAAACATATATGTATATATTATTTAGCCTAATTATTTAATATTGGTGATTTACATATCCAAATGTTTATCGATTAATTAGCCAAAGCATTTGATTTTTTAATATTTCTCTATAAATGAGCATCTAGCTAATGTTAACTAGACAGATGGTAAACTGCCCAAATTTTCATAATGAAATTGATATTTTAGTGCATGATTATTCAGTGATATTTTTATGGGGAGTTGGAGAGATCATGCCTTGCTGGGTTAATTTAAAAGCTATGACAAAATACCTGGAATCAAATGCATTAATTAATGAGTGACAAGACAATTGATAATGCTTGTCTACTATGATAATGGTAGCTTGGCATTACTTGGCATCTTCTTAATGCAATTCATAATATTTCAACATTAAAAGATATATCATAAAATGTAATGAACTCGTTTATAGTATTAGATTTTAGATACAAAAATATATATAATGGTATACTAAACCTTATAGTCACAAGGTGATATATATATATATATATAATCAATATTAATTTCTAATTTTTATGATATATTTTTAAGGCAAAAAATTGAAATTTTATGGTGGAAAATCGCTAGTAAGTGAAATATAGTAGCAAAGGCAAGCCGAATACAATAGTTCATTTCAACTGTAAGATATTACATGATATTGTACAAAAAAATTAATCAAGTTTAATAATTAACACTACAATAACATTCTACCACTATCTCTAATAATGGCAATAGAATAATGTATAGGGAAATATATTTAATTCAATCATATTAAAAAAAAACCTCAATTTTACTGATTAAAAAAAATAATTCCATGTTCTTAAATTAGACTGAGAGGGATATCATTCATTTTAAATATTTTAGCAATTATAAGTCCATTGACCTTAAAGTTGATAGTGGTAAACTCAAAAAGATAGAAGTCCCCAGGATTTCAACTATCCCCAGGATTTCAACTAGGCTAAAGATAAAATAAAATAAATGTTATTTGGATTACCTTAATTAATGGAGCTCTTGTAATTAGCTCTTTATTGTGCTTGAATGCAAAGTAACTCCATCCTCCCCTCACCTCATTTATGATTATTTTAACGTAACAGTAATAAAAATATATAGGTTTTTAAATTTTGTAAAATAGAAAAGTATGATGGAAGATATTAAAATAACATTTTTTTCCCTATCAAAAATAGCTGGGATTTTTTTAAAAAAGAAATTAAGTCTTCTATGTTGTTGAGACAGATGCAATTAGTAATATTATAAGCAGATTTCAACTTTGAAAACAAATCAAAAATAAATAAGTAGTAGAATTATTGAAGATACTTAAAAAAAAAATTTACAACTGCTATATATGCCCAAATATGTTTCACCTATAAATAGTAAATATCCACTTTTTACATATTGGATAGCTAATTAGATTGACTAATACTGAAAAAACATCGATATACTGAAGCTCACTTAATACAACATCTTTGTATATTTACCAGATGTACATAGAATCTGGTTTAGAACACAATTGGGGAAAGTCTTTTTTATATTTAAATCCGACATTTTTTTTTTCAGGTAATGAGCCTCTAGCTAATTTGAGTAAACATTCTATATTGCGTATAAATGGAACTGTTCTTGATTAGACAGTAACAGAAAAAATAAATAAAAAAATCTAGTGAGTAGGTTTTTTTCTTCATTGTTCTTTTATGAAAAATGCTAGAAAAACTAGTCCTGCAGTAGTCTATTTAAAATCTGATTTTTTAAATATACTTATGTATAATTATGTACAAAAACTATATACTGTTGTTTTCTCTTTATACATTATATAATTTCTTAAAAAAATGATACATTATATAATTTCTTCTCTTATATATATATATAAAACTGGTGTTATTTTTCAATCACAGAGAGTGAAACACTTCGATATTTTATGGAAAAAAAGTCAAATCCTCCCATAGGCATTTCAAAAACAACACCTCTCATTAGCAAAACTACATCAATATAACAACCTAACAATTGCTTTTCTAATATTGATAATGACTATTAGGTTGTCTTGATGTTGAAAGGTGTACATTATGGCTGAGTCAGCATTGGATAGATTTTTTTCGATGTAATAGACACCTGATACTCTGCCTCTAGCTAATTCTCTAAACATTCAATATTCATTTGTAATTGGGTATTTTGCTGTCCTTGATTAGAAAGTAATAGAAAAAAGAAAAAAAATGTTCAAAGTCTTACCATTTGAACAATATCTACTGAGTATAGTCTTCTCTTCGTTGTTTTTTTATGAGGACTGTTAAAAAAACTTGTACTGCAGTGAACTGTTTAAAAGCTGATTTTCCTTTATACATATGTGTAACTATCTTTATACAAAAATACATTGTTTCTCTGTATAAATTATATAATTTATTCTCTTTTATATATAAATAAAACTGATGTTATTTCCAATCAGAGTTAGTAAAACCTAGTTATTTAGTTTCATACAACATGGGGGGAAAATAAATCAATTCTTCTGTAAAAAGTGCATTTTAAGAACTTCTCTTATCAGCAAAACTACGAAAATATAATAACATAACAACAGGTACTTTTTAATATTGATAACTATTTGGCCAACTTGATGATGAAAGGTGTATATTATTGCTGAATAAGCATTTGCATAGATTTTTTTCGACATAGGAGAACTGATAGAGAATATCTCATGCATTGCTATTGAAAATAAATATTTTCAGATCTATTTATATTATTTTTAGGTGTTTGATCTAGCAATTTAAATATATATATATTACATTTTAAATAGAAGCTTCATGCAGTGGGGAAAAACAACTTACTATTGGTATTTAGAATTAAGTTTAATAATCATTTAGAATTTTTGAAATTGCTCGCTTAACATTAAATATTTATAAAATAATTTTGCGTAAACATATTTATATGCTTACATAGATTTTTAATATAATATTTATTATTAATCTAATCTAGCGTTGCCTCTGGCTGTACGAAAAGGTTTTTGAATATTTACTTTCTGAAGCAAGCGAAGAAGCAAAAGAATCAGAACATGGAGATAGAAGAAGACGTTAAGAAGTAGCCTTCACAACTGATATAATGACATTTTATGTTTGAAAATTTACATTCTAATATATTGTTTTAAAGTTTTGAATGCAAACTTAAATTATTTTAAATAAAAAAAAAAACATTAAAAAGCAAACAATATTTCTTTTTTTTAAAATTTCATAAAAATAATACTTTTTGTTATATTTTTACTTACTCACATATCATGTTAATTAAAATGTATTATTCTGCATAGCCTTGTTATTTTCCAAGATAGACAAAATTTTATCATATATATATATAGTGTTTTAAAAATATATTTAGATTGACAGCCTAAGTAAAAAATGTATAGAAAACAAAAATCACTAGTAAGATTATTCCATTAATCTATTGGATGAGATCATTCATCAAAAACTCAGCACAGACATAAGGACATAATAACTTAAAATATTAGGGCACCCTCAACGGCAAATGTCAGAATGATTAAGGAATGGATGGGAGTGAAAATGATATTGAGCTAAAATAACAATGTACACTTACTAGCATCTTTATACATTCATTTATAATAAAAAATATCATAAATCATAAAATCATTATGCAATATATATAATAACAAATCTGGTTAATCCATGTCAAAAAAGTTGGTGTATGAAAATGTATAGGCAGCCGTAGAACAAGAAGAACTCAGATTGAGGTGTATCAAAATATAACTGTTAAAATAGAACGTAAATGAAAAACAAATTAGAAAAATTATCAGAAATTTATTCCTTTAAAAGAGAATATTTAAAACATATTAACTTATATAAGTAATATTTACTAAGGCAATAAATCTAAAGCATGTGCGGTTGAAAATGCGAAGGTAAGGACCTCTACAGGTCTTAACCACAAGCTTTACGCATTAGAAGAAAAGAGGTCCCTACCTTCGAATTTTCAACCACACATGCTTTAGGTTTATTGCCTTAGTAAATATTACTTATGTGCATTAAATAAATTTATAATTTATATACTAGTTGTAAATCTTATGGTGGGCTAAGAGACAGGAGCGAGAAATGATGGTAAGGCCCCTCTTTTCTTCATCAACCATATTTCGAAGGAACTGGAACGATAAGTGAAGTTTTGCATATAATTCTTTCAACCGGTTTAAAAATGTCTAACCATAATATAAGCAAAAGCAATTAAAAATTGGGATTTACTGATAATTCTGATGCATCATCTATTGATTACGGTTTTATTGAAAAAAAAAATTGTCCGATCAAAAAAAAAAGTCATGAATGATAAAAGAACATAGTACAAAATGAAGATAAAAATATTTTGACTATTTCATTTATTGTAAACGCTAGTACAAAAAAAAAGTACGTATTTCGTTTTGGTTAATTTATAAGTGGGTCAAACATTTGGTAAAGAAAAAAAATAAAATAAAAAAAGAATTAATACAAATATTAAGTTTCATTAATGCACATTTTAAATTTATTGAAGAATCAATGAACGTTGACATTATCGCTAAATTAATTTAAATGTATATATCATTGCTAGTGAGTAGACATATTTCCATTATCAAAACCTTAAAAAAATATCAAGCATTAAATTAAATCTGATATAAGATAAAGACAATATCAGTTAACAAACAAATTAATTATTTTATGAAACTTGTATACCTAAAATAATTAACTGCACATTTGGTATTTATAAGGTAGTTGCATTTATTCTATAAAAGCATAGATATCAAGAAGAATATTTTATTTTGCAACGCAAATATTTAAAACGGGAGAATATTTGAGAAATAGATATTTTAAAACCGTCACTTAATATCTCTGCCCAATATCATAAATGAAAATATTTACAAATAATATATTATATACAAGATACAGCCTGAATAAGAAACGATTGAAAGGAACAGACTAATCTGTGTCCTAATCCTAAAGTGAATACATGTGTGTGAGTTTAGAGCCTGATGCATTTCTTATCTATATTCATTTTATTTACAGTAATTAATTATATTTATTATTCTATGAAACTAGTAAAAAACAATAGGGAAATCTTAAATTTATACAGAATAATGCACTTGGCCACTTGTCAATTACACATATCGAGTATTTAGTCATCATCATCATTATTATTATTTAATAATAACAGCACGCAGCTAAAAATGAAGCTAAAATTTAAATTATAATACTAAGGTGGCTTATCATGGTGATATAGAAGTTCCTCGAAAGCGCTAAGCCACCTTGGTATTATAATTTTCATTTTAGCTTCACCTGTAACTGCGTTCAGCATATATAGATATATTATTATTACTTAATGTTTGTCTATTAAATTATTTATGTAAATAAATTTAAAATGTTTTCTTTATTATTGGTTCTTTATTTCAGTTAATTCATCAACTTACATATATTAATCTATTGTGTTTTCCTGAAGGTTTGTGATGATGATGTTTTAGTTGTATTTTTATATTGGACTATTTCCACCATCATTTAACATGAGCATCGAATGTCATCTTTAGAAAAAATTAACTATATTTAAATATTCCAAATACATTCAACTGTTAGTAATAGCACATTAAACAGTAGGGAAATTTTAATTTATTCAGATTGATGCACCAGCTCACTTGGAGCAGGTATTCAGTCATTTATTTATTATTATTATTTAGTGTTTGGCTGCTAAATTATATTTATTGATATGAATACATACTTTCAAGCTTTTTTTAGTTATCCACTCTATCTTATATAACTGATGCGCATGACCACATTACACGTGAAAAAAATAAATAATTTCCAATATACACATTTTGTGCTGAACTAGTTCCCAATAAGTTGGTACAGATCATCATTTTCCACACACACACACACATAAATATTAACAGTGCTTGGTTTACATTAAGGTACCGTCAGGTCTCCAATTCTTCAGTCATCAATATCATTGAAAATCTGATGATAGCATGTTCAAAGCTCTTGTTTGCCAATTTTACTGTCATACTCATGTTAACCAGAGATGATTCTGACCCTCACATATAAGACCTTAAAATCATTTTAAATAGACAGAAGAGAGATGGGAAGAAGACAGGCTGAAACTGTAATATTTAAATACAAGTATAGTATATATACTTAAGCAAGACTTAAACCCAGACTTTCAAGCTCTCTTCATTGATTCACTCCATCTTTTATAGTTTGAAGATTTGCTATCTTAATATAATCTGGACCCTGATTACATATATATGTGCGTGAGATGATGATCCAAACCAAGTGATGAGTGCTGATTCAGCAAAAAATACATATATTGAAGATCATTTACCCTTTTCACATGTATGGGGTCATGTGTATCAGTTAAACAAGATGGAATGAATGATTGAAGGGAGCTTGAAAGTCTGGATTCAAATTTTTAATTACATCTAGTTTAAGTATATATACTAGTATTTAAAGATTAAAGATTCAGACTGTATTCTGCCCATCCTTTTTCTTTGTATTTAAAATGGTCTTAAGGTCCTACATATGAGGGATCAGAATGACTTTTGGTTAACATAGTTGTGACAATAAAATTGCCAAAACAAGGACTTTGAACATGCCATCATCAGATTCTTTCAATGATATGGATGGCTAAATAGTTGGAGAGTAAAAAAGATTGAAGCATGTTCATTAAATTTTGAAGATTTGCTATTTTAATATAAAATGAGCACTGATTATACATGTAAGTGGGAGGTGATGATGTGAACCAACTGGTGAATGCTGGTTCAGCTTGTGTATGTTGATCATTTATTTTTTTCACATTTATGTGATCATGTGGATCAGTTGTATGATGGAGCAGATGACTGAATGAAACTTGAAAATCTGAGTTCAAATACTTTCTTATTACATCTAGCTTAATTATATATAGTATACTTGAATTTAAATATTACTTATATTTATGTAAATAAATTCAACATTTTCTTTATTATTAGTTCTCATTTCAATTCATTCATCTATTCACATATCTTAATTTGTAATCTATGAGACAAAATAGTAATCATTCGAGTCAAGTATTCCACAATGCATTATAGTTATCAATTTTTCTAATGCAGCAAGTAGAATCCAATCTTAGAATCAACATTTCTAATATGTTGGCCACTATGAGCTTATGTGGGATGAATTAAAAAATTTAGCATAATGCATGTTAGATAGATATCTTAATATTCAGATCACCCAAGGATTAAAAATATTTGTAAGTGTGGAAAAAATGATTTTGATTCCTCATGCTTTAGTTTAAAAGTGTTGTTTTTTATTTACAATATGTCATGTTTTAGATATTTGTTTTCACTATGCAGGATGAGCATTGATAAATGGATCATCTGCTTTACTGTTTCATGTCTATCATTACAATATGCTATAATCTTCAGAAAGCATTGAGAGCCAGAGCTTAACCAGCCAAGTCCCACATTGGAAGATCCAAATATAACAATCACAAATTTGATTTCTGGAAAAGGACAGAGTTTATTCTTGATCTCACACTTTGGAAGTTAAATATATAATGATTACAAAGAAAAGGGAGTAAATAATAATGTACTAATTATATTAATACAACAGATTATGGCCACATTTCTAGATCATTAAACCCATTCATACTTAACTAAAGGGAAAACCTCCATGAATATAAAATGTAAACAGATTTAAACTAGGACACAATCACATCACCAGGAAAATTCATGGGAGGAATTTTAATATTCTTCAGCATTACTAAAGTTATACCATGACTAGCTCAGAGTAAAATAAATCTTGTCTCATTGGTTATCATAATTTTGACTCTTTTAAAACAAATTACATATTTTACAAACAATATGACCACCTTACAATAAATAGTTTGCTATTTTTAAATGGTGAAAAATTAAGAGAAAAGAGAACAGAGGTGAGATTACCAAATAACAAAGCAAAAATTTATTACACAGTAATAAACTTTCTAATTAAACTTAATACAAACATACAGCAAGGATTTTGTTAACTTCTTACCATTAACAATAATAAAAATAAAATATTAAAACTATTATAAATATTTACTTGAATTTTGATACATAAAATGTAAAACACACACCAACAAGTAATTATATTTTTAATGCATGCTAGATGATTACCTCTATAAAATTTTTTGACAGTCTTATGTTAAAAGTCTTTGACTGAAGTTTCTTTTTCATTGAGTGCAACATTTTCCCAGTCTTCTTTGGTTCTCTTTATTTTAGTATTACAGAATCTATTCCAGTAGAGTTCCTTGAGAGAAATTAAGGTTTTAAACTTCTTCAGCTGGCTTTACACTATAACACAAGTCCATTTATTTATAAACTATATGTGTACATCCTCCAAAAAAGAGCTTCCATTCAATATATTTAAGCAAGCATAGTACATATTATAGAACAACACTTTTAGCACTAGTCGGTTAAGTTCAGGCTTTTATATGGATGCTCTCCATATAACTACCTAGGACCTATATTGTGTCCAGGCTAATGGATACACATGTGGGAATTTAACAATACATCATCATTATGATTTTATATCATTAGGTTTTATTCATCACACAGAATCTACTATATTGATAATTTCAAGTCCAACAGACAACCATTACATATGCATTTTTATAGACTATACACCTGAGGTAAAAGAAAATAAATGATAAAAAAAAAAAAATAATAAAAAATTTATTGACTTTTTATACATAAACTGACCACTGTTTAAGTTGAATTGCATCTGCTTAATCTTATCACTGTTGTTAATCTTAATTAGTTTAATTGCAGATCATAAACTAACTGATCCAATTTTATGACTAATTTGATTAGGTTTTTCACACAGGCCAAACTCTCCATACAGTAGCATCACTCTTGTGTAAGCATAAAGAATGGTGATCATCTGATGTTTAATTAGGTTTTGTTAGGTAACAATTTCATACTCTTTTTTCTTCAATCACTATTGAGGTTTTTAGATTTAACTAGAAATAAAAGCATGGAAGAAGAAAGGTAGAAATTAATTGTCAATAAAAATATTTAATATAAATTTTTTTTAATCTCTATTATTTTAACTTAAATTGTCTTCTTTTTTTCTTTATTTTATAATTGTCTTAAATTAAAAAAGCAACATAATAATTCTCTTTTATTATTATTTTTTATTTTTTTAAAAACTATTATCCTAAAATAACTCTACTTGGACACTTTCACTTTTTAATTTCTTCAAGTAACTTACATTTTATTAGTGAGAACTCCAATTTATATATAATGTAATGGAAGGAAAGAAATAAGAAAAAAAAAGAATAATATTATTTATATGCAAATGTTGAATATCAAATCTAACTGGTTATTTAATGTTTTTATTATTTTGAAATATTATACAGCTATAATGACAATGATCAAATCAATATCATTCTATGTGCAAATAATTTCTTTAATGATAATAATTATTTTTCCAGATTCATCATCTCTAATCTACCTCTCTTTTGTTTACTAAAAAAAGTGCAATATAAAGACATAATAATATATATTGAGCCGGATTGATTTCCGATTCAATTGTTTTATTACTAAAATTAAAAAGGGAAAACAACTTCATTTTCATTAAATGTCTAATGCTCAATTTTTGTATTATTATTTAAAACACATACACATTTATATTTTAAAATAGATTATTTAATGTTTATAAAATTGATTGTAAAATAGTTTACTTTCACTGTCTGGTTTAATCAATTTGATTAAAAACAG
>JAQFVV010007442.1:0-89431 GCA_028023455.1 Epiperipatus broadwayi | reverse complement strand
ATATCTATGTAAGAACTTGGAAAGAACTTAAAAACAATATATACAATCCTTGGAAATATTAGTGTAAATGCATGTATATAAAAATTATTAATGTAACCTGTTTTCTAGATTGAATAAAGTCCCCTTTTTGAAACATAATAATAATAATAATAATAATAATAATAATAATAATAATAATAATAATAATAATAATAATAATAATAATTATAATTATTATTATTATTATTATTAAAATATTCTTAATATAATTAACATAAAGTTAAGCTGTTTATATTTTTGTTTATAATAGATTTTTAATTAATTCTCGCAGCAAGAATTTAATAATGAAAATAAACATGTTTACTTTCTAACTTTTAAAATTAGTTTAATTATGCTTAAAAGTATGGTAATTAAAAAACACTTCTTTAACTGAAATGTAAAAAATACATATTTGCATATATCAGTTTATCTTTTTAATGACATTTCTAAAGTTAAAAATTACACAAAAATCATTGCACATGCCATATATATATCAATTTACTCTCAATGTATATATATAGATATTACATCAATTTGCTTTACAAGCGTTTTATTTTGTGGACACAACGTTAATGTAAACAATTACCATGTTTTAATAAAATGATTATTAATAATATTTTATCGCATCAGAAATTACATCTCTTAAACTTCAGATATAGACTTTAATCCCATTCTTGTCGCCAATTTTGTAACAATTAAAACATATCTTTTTCTCTTTTTTACATCTCTTAAACTTCATATAATTAATCCCATTCTCCCATTTTTAACAATTCTTCATATTATTCTCTCTTTTCTTCATATGTTGTGTTTTACTATATCCCTACCTTCGTATTTTTCAACGCTATCTAGTTTTATAATATTAATTGATCTATATATCTTTAATGAATACCTTGTCAGTGCGTGTAAACACTTGAATAAGCAACATACACTATCTATACAGATACATACTTTTTCTTATTTATATATCATGACCTTTCTTTTTTAGTTAACGTTTTAACACACTTTCTTCAAGCGCCACCAGATCATAAATTTTAAATTGTGATTTAAAAGTATTTAAGGATGAATGCTTTTGAATTAACATATTTACTCTCCAGCAAATTAACTAGTTTACTATTTATCCCATGTAATTCATACACTGGTTGAGACATCTTTTGGTCATTGTTGTCAGATGTCTTTCAAATGATATTGTTTTCCTTTTATGTCTGTTCTTCTCCATGGTGAGCAAGGTTATAACGCACAAAAAATGACTAGATTCAATCTATACAGTAATTGTGTTGTATTACACAAACCTAATTGTAAAAAAATTCATCAAACATCACTTCCTTTCTTATTCATTATGTCTATATATTTTATTTTTTCCATTATCAAGTTCTTTTCTTACACTAAAAATATGATCCTATATTGCAGAAGAATTCATATCTTGGCTCAATTCTATAAATATTTTAGCATTCCAGAAAATGAAACATTGGTTCTCTTAAAATATTAAATAAATTATAAAATATCATAATCTTATCTTCCTCTTATAGTTTATTTGCCTTATTTTAATTTACTTTTATATAAAAAATAAAAACAAATAAAAAACAACAAAACACTGTCAGACGCACTAATTTTTCCAAATTTTCTATGCATTCTCATGACCACTAAGAAATATTTCTTCTTTTATTCAGATTTTTATATTCATCTATTGCACAAGTAAAACATAAAAACAATAAATTATTTTAGCCAGATGTACTTTTTTACAATATTATTAGAAAAATATAAAGTCAGTCAAGCGTTGGTGGCCTAGCGGTTAGCATAGCTGCCTTCCAAGCAGCTGGTCTGGGTTCACTTCCCGGTCAACGCTTTGACATATGAATATATATATAAAGTCAATAATATACAAAACAAGCAAATATTATACTCAAATAATATATCAGAGCAAATGTATTGTGGAATGGTGGTTAGAGTATTTGTATGCCAAGCAATGAACTGGGCTTGAAACTAACATCATCAGGCTTAGAAATTTTTAAACTAGTTGATTCATAAATCAATCCTCTAATCATCTATTATTGTTTTATAAATAGTCTTCACCACTGCTGGGAAAGTCCTTATATCTCTGCAAAAATCTAAGATTAAATTTTTTTTTATAGTGTGCCATAAAACAATGAATTTATAAATAAAACATCCAAAATCAGGATAACATTAGAATGCTCCAACTTTGAATAATATAATCATACTATACATAAAACAAAAAACACACAAACTTCTTTATAAATCTCAATTTACCTCATGAACTAGTATAATGAATAAAAATATACTACAACATTTCAACTATATTTTTGCATAGTCTTTATGAATAAACAACTAAAAAATACGTAAAAAAATAATAAATACAAATATTCCATAATACATATAACAAATACAAATACCTCTTACCTTAAAACTCTTCTAACAAACGATCTTAACTTTTCATTGTTATATGTATTATGGAATATTTGTATTCTTTTTTTTATGTATTAAAATTTAGTTGTTCCTTTGGAATACATTTTTGTATGTTATAATAGTTCATATAATAAATCAAGATTTATAAAGAAGTTTGTGTGTAAGATGTGATATGTTGGACAATTTCCATCATTTGTGAGTGAATGTTGAATGTATAGAAAATTTTAAACTTTATTTAAACTTTCCAAATACAAACAACTTGTTAGTAATAACACACAAATAGACAATACAGATTAGTAATTACACAACGTTTCGAGTAATATTATTCTCCACTCTTCTTCAGGTGTTGCTGAACTATATGCACAATGACAATATTCGCTTAGAAGTTGAACTCGCACCTTTAGATTCTTGAGTATCGAATTTAAGGAGAATGCGCTACCAACTGAGCAATTCTGTCAAAGGCAACCTATAGTAGAAATTTGATATATAAGTATATATGAGGGTTGGTTCAAATCCTCCTGAGTCCTTCAATTTTTTTTTACAAACCTTCGGACAAATACTAAGTTTGTGTGTGGTTTGTTGCATATATATTAAAATTAATGGGCTATTTTAAAAATAAAAGACTGTGTTTGTTGGTTATTTTTTAATTTATAATTATATTATTGGATAGGTATATGAATTGAGGATTTATTAAAAAATAATCAAAGGACTTTATTGTCCCAAGAATTCCTAAAGAGTTAGAGTACTGGAAATGATAGAGTTAAGAGCGATCCGTGAATTCCAATTATCAGAGTCTCCCATTTGAACATTATATCGAACCAATCAGGAATCAGTGTTTGATGATGTAGGATAAATTTAGTAAATTAATAAGAAAATAAGAAAGCTTAATTGTTTAAAGTTACTTTGATTTCGAAACGATTTTTTTGTTCGACAAACTTTTTTAAAATAAAACAAATCATGCTTTTTCTAAAATTTGAAAAATATTTTATGATAAATAATTAACTCCAGTTTGCAATTTAATCTTTAAGAGGTTTTAATTATTTGTTAATGAAAACCTTATCACTGCATAAACCAACAACATTAAATAATTGATAATTTTATTTAAAATATTCATTGCTTTTAAGAAACATTTACTAAAAAGCTAATTTAGCAGAAATGAACTTGAATTGATTATAACATTTTAATTTCTAAATTACTCTGACTAGAAGAGAAACTTGGGGAGTACGTTCTCATCTGTAATTGTCTATTTTTAATTAAATTATGCAAAACTTTATTAATTTCACTAATAATAATAGATGAAAAATTCTTTTGTGTTGATGACTTGGCCATCATTATTAATTAAATTTTATAAAAGTTTGAATAATTAAATCGAATAATATAAAGTTCTCTGACTTTAATATCTCATATATATATACTTTCTTTCTCTCTGTCTTACAAAGGCACACATATAAACATATATTTAAATAAGTGAGAATTTACGAGCAAGTTTAGAAGTCTTTCAAGTAGTCGGGTCACATTAAACTTAGCTTGTCATCATTAGTCAGGAATAAATGTCTAGTAAAGCTATCCAGATTGGTTGGCAAATAAGTGTCTAGCTATTCTACCTAGAAGATATTGTCAACAGTATTAGCAACCATTCGTAAACAAATATGTCCACTTCAATGCTAGAAAACACACACACACACACACACACACACACACAAACAAACAAACAAACAAAAAACAGAGAAAGATAAAACAAAAAAATGAAAGTTTATATATATATGTCAAGGCGTTGACCGGGAAGTAAACCCAGGCCAGCTGCTTGGAAGACAGCTATGCTAACCGCTAGGCCACCAACTCTTAACGAAAAAAATTAAAAGTTAAAGATGAGTTTTGCAATGACAACAATGTATATTACATGCTGATTTTTTTTAGTTTGACTGCTTTACATCTTGAAGTTGTTTTTTAACTTTATTCAGATGAACTTATGCTTTTGTTTTGTTTTTTTAAAAAACTTTAACATCTTAAGCCATATTCTCCTAATCAGAGCAGTTAATAATTGTCCTCTTTAAAGTACAATGGCGAAATTCTTTCTAAATACTTATTGTAAGACGTATGATACTGTTTATTTACTTCATATGTCCAAACTAATAAAAAGACTTTACAATAATATATTTACTAATATCACTCATAGTAAATTGAAAAACATATTATTGGTTCTATGATCTTATCATATTTTTAGGATGCTATGAAAATCCTTATATGTTTTTAGTGGTTTACGTCTGACTTCCATATAATATATTGAGCAAAATAACACACATAAAATTCTCTAGATTCATAAGCAATGTTGTCACGATAAGCTTTATAAGAAATATGTTTTCACAGTGTTAGATCAGAAATTATAGAAAATAAGTATTCATTGATTAATATTTTACAAAATCAGCACAATTTGTTACCAAAAAGGTAACAAATTTAGCTATAAACAGATGAAAATATGAACCTACTTTTTGTCTATTCATAGATAACCTTAATCTCTGATAGTGTAAATAGTTGTGATTGATTTGTACAATGGCAATTGATATTTACTTTATCTTAAATTTTTTGTTTGAAAACAGATTGAATACTTTGTCCAAGCAATAAGAATTATTCATCATATATATTGGCTTGCTAAGATACTATCGGAAATTATTTTAGCATTTATATAGCAATGTTTAAAATCCATATAAATTTGTAAATTATGCTATTTGAGTTATTTAAAATGTTTATAAATAGTTTATTCAAATGAAGTAATTTGTAATGCATTAATTTTACACTAAGTAAATAATACCATAATATATGTGAATGATTTATTGATTATGAGTTCATAATAAGTTTGAAAACCAGAAGTCACAGAGCTGGAACGACATTTATCGATCTTGAATACTAAATACAAAAGAAATATAATGTATACTGAAGAAAGAAAAGTTATCAAATTGAGAATTGCATATATTATAAAGAGACATTATGCCATTATGATGTGTTATATATTATGTAAAGTCAGATAGGATAAATAAATTGCATGAGATGTTGAGTGATATTCATACCTCAAGTAGCAGAATTAGGACATCAGTTCCATTTATGACAATAATCAAATGGATAATTACTCAGAAAATCGCATGTCATTTAAGAATCTTTAGTTCTTAAATCAGTTTCTCCATCATTCTTTTAATCACTCAGGGCAATGAATTGACAATTGATTTTGAGTCTTTCATTTTACTATTATGTAAACAATTCACAGTTAAAATAATGATGTAATTTCTTTAAAATTTCATGGTCAAATATAAAAATAGTATGCACTAGCATGTGAAACAAATTATATTCTCATGAAAATCAGAATTTACTTTGACAAATTTCTAGTCAAAGTCAGAAAGTTTGGAAAAATTTGCAATAAAGGTATTAACATGAACTTTAATGGTATTATGGGAAACAGTTGTATAGATGAGGGAGATAAAAATCCTAGGATCTAAAAATAGAAATTGAAATCATGCTATTGATAAACATGATACAGCTCAACCACCAAATACTCTCTCTACTATCTTCTCATCATGTTGAAAACACAATGAAATTAATTCAATTTAACACTGAGGGTATGTCAGTATCAAAAATGAAGATCTTCTATAAGTTACTTGATTAGTACAATGTCAATGTAAATGTACATGAAAAGTTACCCCATTCTTCTAATGATGCACATATTCTTTAAATTTCTTGATTTACAATGAATCTTGACAGAATGCATTATATACAGATATGGCTTTTTTTTGTCTCAAATCATCTTTGAAAGCAAACAACTTATATCAAATATAATATTTTCAGATTTTCACACTGGCTGAATTTATCACTTTTCTCAATCTACTAATTTGCAAAATAGAATAGCACATTGTATGAGAGAGCCATGTTTTGGATAGAAACAAGGCTTATTTTAGATTTCTCTAGAGGTATTATCCTTCTACATTTTCTTTTAATAAACAGGTTATATGGTGAGGTTTGATGTTACTCAGCTTTTAGCTAAAACTTAGTATATAGTTTTTTGAAATTCATATTAAAAACAATTTTTAAAATTAGTAATGAGATAAATCTTTCTTCAGAGTACAAAATTCTTTTTTAACAATTCTATTCATACTAAGCTGCTGAATTAAAAGTGTTCCTCACAAGGAATTGAGGTCTACTGCTTTAATTTATCTACTATATTATTTCTTTGGAATGAACCTGTTTCCCATCCAATCGCATATTATTTTAGACATGATTATTATTTTCAATATTTAGTATTGTATTTATCTGATAGCAGTTGCAAAAGTATAAGCAATGATTTCATATTTTATTTATTTATTGTAAATATATTAAGTTATTTTGATTAACCAATTGTTTTAATTTTTCCAACTCATTCCTAACATATCCCCATTAATATTCACTAACCATGTGAAGATATGCAATCCACTGGGGGGCATGCAGGGTTAATGAAATTATATCAGAATGCTAGTGATCATTCATATTAAGATATACAGAAGAGTGTTTGGCACCTAAAAGATTAATTTTAAATGGAATCCAGAAAAATAAATTAAAAATACTTTTGAAATCATTATAATTATCTTAATCTTCAATAATAAAATTATTTTAATCATTACCACCAGAGTTAGTTATATTAAATATAATGAATATATTTGATTTTGTTAATAGATTTCTTATTTGAATTGGCATTTCCCCCTAATTCATAATATTATTACATTTGAAAAGTATTTATTTAATTATTTATATTCATTTAATATTTTCTTTGTATTATTCCCATATTTATTTCAAATTTCCCAAGTCATTTATATATATATGTATGTATTTAATATCTGTACATATAAACAAATCTCACGTTATTATAAAAGCATATCTACTTACCATACCCTATAACCGGGTTTCAAATCTATCCTAAATAAACTTGAAAAATTTTCAACAAGTTTTGTGTTTTTGTTTTTAAATATCTGACATATGTTTATTCAATACAATATTTACTGACACCAAAAACATCTAGATATTTTTATCCAGAAGATTAAACAAAGATAAAAAATTCAAATCTTTACCACCTGGAAATTGGTAAGCCTGGTCACTACAGCTTTTTTCTCCATTATTGTATAAGAGATTACTTGAGAGTGTTTTGTTCTGCAATGGAATAATTAAAAACTTATTTACCCACCTTTTCTCTCCATCTCTCTCTCCGTATATATATAATATCAAATATCAGACACATGTTAAGAAATTTTTAGCTATATCCTTTGTGAATAAACATTTAAAGCTTGCATTATTCACAGAGGGCATAGCTGAAAATTTCTTAACGTTTGAGTTGATTTGGTATTTTTTTAAGATAGCAGTATGCAATGGAAATATTTTCGTACTTATATATATATAGGTATAATAGAAATTTGAGCACTTAATAGAAGAACAATACAGAGACTTCAGAGCACTCAAAGAAGTATGGAGAGATGCATTCTGGGAGTAACAAGAAGAGATCGAAAACGCAATGTATGAGTAAGAGAACAAACAGGTGTTACTGACCTCATTGAAAAAAATTAAAAGATTGAAGTGGAGTTGGGCTGGACATATTGCTAGAAGAGATGATAATAGATGGACAATTGAAGTCTTAAACTGGATTCCAAGAGATTGTAAAAGACCCAGAAAGAGACCACATGTGAGATGGATAGATGAGATGAGAAAGTGTGTAGGGGTGATGTGGAGAAGAGAAGCTAAAGATCAGAGAAGATGGATTGAACTTGGAGAGACCTTCATCCTGCAGTGGATTGATAATGGTTGATGATGATGATGAATAGGAATTTCAGATCATTTTCTTAAATAAATTTCAGCTTATGAAGTAATTAGTCAAATGATAGTAGTTAAAAATTATTAAAAAAAATTTATGGATTTTTTTTTTATATTTTCAATATTTAATTCTTAAAGCTTATGAAAATCTCAACCAATATATATCTTGTAATGATCAATAAGGGTGGTTGTGACAAAAAAAAATGCAATGAAAATAACAGTTTAAATTTTTAGATTTTTTCCTTATATTTTTGTACATTGCTTTAATTAATTGTTAAAGAATAAATAACTAAAAAAACAATGACACTGAAATTCTAAAAGTAAATCTAATTAAATTCATCCATATATAAACACATACCATGCGCATGCAAATTTTGGATATATATATAAGAATGCGCACTCATGATTAAAACTGTGTGAGTTAATTTTCATTAATATTTAATCACTTTAAGCAAGAAATCGCTTAATCAGTATGAGTGGGAAAATATGTGGTCTTTAACTGACCATTTATTTATATTTTAGTTGAAGAATTAAATAATTTACACATCCAAAGCTCATTGGTGCTAATGATTTTAAAATTATTAACAGAAAAGTTAGTTTCATTTTAGTCTACCATCAAAAGGCCTTTGTTTTCATCTATATGTTTATATGAAAATTGTTAGAAATAAAATTGCTAAAAATTATCTGAAACATTTTTTTTATATATACAAAATTTTATTTAGTAGTTAAATAATTCCCTTTAAAATACAATTACATTCTATCATAAAGGCCATGTGCTATTAAACATAGGAGGCTACGTTTTCTGAAGGGTATATATTAAAAATCATGTGAATAAAATTATACAAGATGCATAACATGCAGGGTAAAGGGTTGCCTGGAAAGTTCCTTTTTCTGGTCATCAATATTTTAATTTATGTTCAAGTGCCATATTTATGAATATATAATATGAAATTGCCTATGAAGTTGAATAGAGAATCTACATAAAACATTTCAAACTCTATGCTGTAAGGAGAAATTTATGTGTTCTTTATTTTATTTTACTGTATATATGTGTTTTATGTGGAGACTGGTGGGAGATTATTGAACACTCATTTCTGATGTATAGGGATATTGAAAAAGAATCAGGATTAATTATATGGAAAGTATTGAAGAAATTTAAAATTAAAAGAAATAAAAGAGATTATGATTTTATAATTTATTACTTTAAATTTTAATAAATAAATTAAAGTATAAAGATAGGGCAGGGAAACTAACAAAACAATTTTTATTAAAATGAAATAGAAAAAAAAAGATTCAAGATAGAAGGAATGACTGGGTAATAAAGAGTAAAAAGTAAATGCTCTATTCAGATATATAATGGATTTATATAGAATAATTATTCAATTTGGTTAAAAGAGCTTCTGGACATTTAGATTAAGCATAGTGAAACAGTAAGATTCGTATTTGAATCTTAAGTTTCACCTTTTTCTATCGTCTCTCACTCGCCGCTCTATCCTACCCAAATTTAAACTTTTTGGTATCGAATTGTGTGTGTAGCAATATTAAAAATGTATAGATATATGTAGAATTCACCATAAACATGCACATATTTCGATATCAAATTTAAGGCAATAAATAAAGATAAATAATATAATTTAGATTTTTTCTTAATATAAAAAAAACATAATTTTATCCATTTATTTTGAATTGTAAAATCCGTTATTTATTGCTTTGTTTAAATTTCATTTAGTAATAATTTTAGAAATAGATTGTAATATTTACTTAAAAGTAAAATTAATCATATGTTCCCTTTTGTATTTGAAATTTTAAAAGCAACGGTTAGTGAGAGATAATAGATTAATTAAAGAAAAATTCCCCAAAACGTAATTATAAAATGTAAATGTAAAATGTAAATGTAAACAATAGAAAGGCAGCTTTCTCTATAATTAAACTTAACAAAAATGCATTGATTATCCTCAGGGCAGATTAAGTGGAATCCAAAAATAAACTATAACAAAAATGTAAAAGATAAGATCTAAGAAGGAGGCCATTTTAGACTTTCTAGAAACTTTGAGTTGAACTTTAGCTTTGCTCTCGTGCAGTTGAGAGTCTCCAAAGATATATACTGTTTTTATGTGCCACAGTATGCATGAGTAGAAAGTGCCAAAGACTATTCTCCCTGGAGATGGTCAATTGATTCTCAGAGATGGTCGATTATTTGCCAAGAACCTATGCCCATGCCCTCCATAAAATCAACCAAAGAATATCTGCTGCCCTGAATAATTAGAAAACTGCTGCTGCTATTCAGGTAACTAAATCACCTAAATACTGTACAGAACTGGTAATGCTAGAATCATGAACAATTTGCTGCTGATCACTGAATTGGAAAACTTCTCATAAAACAGGAACCTGTATCCAAATTATCTAGAGTACTCTACTAATATCCCACTATAGCTCATTCATCTTTTTATAACTTATAAACTATAAACTGTAAATTCTCATTTGTAAAATTATAAATTTAATAATTAATATTATGTAAATTTCTTTAACAATCTAGCCTGCCTAACTCTATCTTTCTGGGTACGTATTTCTAAAATCTACATTTTATTATATAATTATTGCATGCTCATAATTTTCTAAGTATAAATCTATGATTGCTTGAAACAGTAGATGTGTGTCAAATTTTCATTAATATTTACTTTCATAAATAACTTAATATTTTCATATAAATCGACATGCATTCAATGCTTCATTTATTGTAATGCAGAGGTCTACTGCTTAGCAGATGGCTGATGTATTAGTTATAATAATCACCCAGTTTACATATTGTTTATATTTTATTAAATTTTAATTAATAATTCCATAAAATTGCATTTCTTTGAGAGTCACAAACGTTCTTTATTAAATGTTGATAATGTAGGGCCGAGTTATAAAATATATTTAAATCTTAACAGAATCATCTGTACATTATACATGTGTTATGTTTTAGAGATGCGATGACCCATTACAAGCCTTGAATATTCCGGATTCTATAGGGTTGAAATTAACCCCAGTCATCCTACACACACGGACATAATAAATGCCCCCGTAGGGCTTGACAACCATCATGCAGCCAGCAGGCAATCATGGCACAAACCACTTTCCCCTGGTTATGCTTATGTGATACCTTACCCCTTTGGGCCTACGGCAAACACCAGCCTGTCATTCTTATAAACTCATTCATGGCTTTGCAGTTTCAATATACTGCCACTTTCTATCACCTTTCTAAATGTACCACGTGTTTCTTTTATTAACTTTATTATTCTATGTATAACTCTGTCCCTGCATTAGTGACAATTCACTCTCAAATAAATGTTTGCCCCTAGTTATTAGTAAATATCTTTAATTAAATAAATATATGTCCACCGCTACTATTATAAATCTTACTTTAGACTCTTGTATTGCAAAAGTATAAATCCCTAAAGGCATGCCTTAGAAATACTTGCTCGAGAATTTTAGGTATCTAGATTACGTCATCAAAAAATGTATTTCTCTTTGTAAACATAACAGTATCGGAAAATACTGCTACTGAGGTCTTAAATATAAAGTATTATTGGTAAAATGATTTTGCATAAATGTTTCTAAATAAATAAAAGTATTTCTTTAATATATAACACTATCGGAAAATTCTGTTACTCAATTTTAAATATTACCAAATATTATTAGTAAATGATTTATTATTAAAATGTTTCAATAAATAATGTCAAACTTTACATCTGCCGTTACATCTTTATTTATTTATTCGATACCTGTTCCATATTATATTTCCTCGATTCTGTAAAGATAAATATTTAAGATTAATGTTCTGAGTGGCTAACTCGAAATAAAATTCTTGATTCTCTTGCATCTCCCTGATCACCGTGCCTAAAGAAATGTTTACTAATGTGGCATCAGGTGCGTTGTTTCATAGATTGTATTGTGGAACTGATAAACTATATTCGAACTCAGTACTATGGGTGGCTTCGCTACCTAGATGGTGCTGCCATTCTGTGTGGTGGTCGGATTCGGCACTATGTTAACAAATCACACGTTTCTGACTGTTACAATAGAAACAACTGAAGTTATTTAAGAAGAAATATTCTACACTAACATGACTTCCTATCTTATAATTTTATTATATATTAACTCAATAATAATAATTTAATGCTTATATTCCACTGCAAATGTTATTTGGAATTATTTATTATGTATGTATGGTAGGTGTATAAGTATTCTATTTTGAAATATATGTTGGATTAACATCTAATGTATTCTATTGTCCTGCGCATGTTTACTCAGTTGTTAAAGAGATTAAATAAAGAGCTATATTACAAATCATTTTTGACTGAAAATAAATATAATAATAAAATATTAATTTGGCTAATAAATATGATACTGTTGTGATAATGTGTTGGATTATTTTCACCATCCATCAGAAATGTCGAATGTATAGAAAATTTTAAACTTTATTTCAACTTTTCAAATACAAACAACATTTTAGTAGTAACAAAACAATGGTTGTACCTTTTCCTTTATTAAATAATATTTTAATACATTAGTTCTGACTAAAAATATAACATGAACTAATTAATTTTAATTATATTTAAAAATATTCTCACCTTATTATCTTAAATTGGTTATAATTACAATAATTTATTTTTTAAAAAATTTGAATCTATTTAACTATATTTTAAAATTATTTGTATTTGAAAAGTTTAACCAAAGTGTAAAATTTTCTATACATTCAAAATTTATTGGTAGATGATGGAAATAGTTTAATATATTATCACATGTGATATGCTATCATCAGAAACCTTCAGACAAATGATATTTTTGTGCTTTACATATCACTTTCATCATATTCAAATGTCACTCGCTTTTCTCTTTTAATCACTCCTGAAAACTAACCATAATAAATAAATAACATTTACTAATGGCAAAAGAGTTAATTTTAATTTAATATTGTTGAAAAAAAAAGTTAAATAGATTCAAATTAAAAAAACTGTAATTATAATCAATTTAAAATAATAAAGTGAGAATATTTTTAAATTTAGTTAAAATTAATTAGTTCATGCTATATTTTTAGTCAGAACTAATGTATTAAAATATTATTTAATAAACGAAAAAATACGACAATTGTTTTGTTTATTTTAAACATTTCTTACTTAAAAAAATTAAAATGCATAAAATTAATATTATTAAATTTTTTATAAGGATTATTATCTGAAACATTTCATATGTTGATGACTGTTTAAATAAGTAAGTTTTTTAATTGCTTCATAGAGAAAAACTTCAAATGTTATTTTTTTATTATTATTAATTTTTTTTTTTTTATATTAACGTTAATGCATTTGGCGTTTAACTTGTTTACTTTCTTTCTAAAATAAATAATTGAAAATAATTTTTTAAAATAATCCTTTTAAAAAATAAATGTTAATTGTTTTAAAAATATAAAGTAGGATTGTAAAAATATTTATATATTTTCTCTGGCAAATAATTAGCAGAAGTAAAGGCCAAACATATCCATAGTATCATAAATACAGCCCATATTTACTTTTTTTTTTTTTTTATTAAAGGGAACTTTATGCTAAGATTGAATATTACATATGTTAATAGTCTATATTTACATTATTGCAGTCCTAAGTTAAACTACTGTAGAAATCATTTCAGATACTTCTAGCTGGAGTATCTAGCATCCGGCGTGTCAAACGAATTCGTCTATGGTTATGTTCTTGATAAAGAATTGTTAGCCTTTATTTCTTAAATTTCTCAATCATTGTAAAAAGTTATTCATTGAGTGATTTTGGTAAAATGGTTGATTGTTCATCATCCTAGTCCATTAAATCCAATATATTATCATAGCACCCTTGCATAACGTTATTTACCCCATACTTCTATTTCCTCCAACTTTTACTGAATTTGCATAGTTGTTCATTTTTGATTGTAATGCCTCTTCATACTTGAATTCTTAATTATTAACATTAAATAATTTATTTGAATTACTTCTCTCATTAGTTTCAAATTTAGATTTTATAATTTTGTTCTTACAAATAGGTTTAGCTTTTTGAATAACGTTTTCAATTTTAAATGTTTCAAAGCCTTCAACAATGTTCATTTCCTCTTTCTCTTTCCCTTGTGATAACATTCTGGGTGAAATATAGTCCAGGTCCCCTGAGATGACTTCTTTGTTAACTAGATTCTCTTCTTCCTTCAGTTGTTTATTTATACTGCTGTTTTCTTGACTAGCATTTTTCCTTCTATTTTGCACTTGACTTAAAGCAAGGGTCCCCAACCTTTTTGCACTTAAGAGCACATTCTATAATACTGGCCAGGTGGCGGGCACCAGTTATTTTTTTTCAACCAGATTGTGGGCACTATTTATTTTTTCAATGTAAATTTATAGTTGGATATTGTTAATAATACACATAATGTACAAAAAAAATACTTATTTCAAAAATAAAATTTTAACAGATAATTAAAGTTTATATTTTTACACTGTAAAAATATACTATGCCCTACAATTTGATTACAATATAATGCAATAATTTATAAGAAATTTTAAAAACTAAATTTATTTGTATCAGATATATAATTTTTTATCATGTTAGGATAGCGGCGGGCACACATAAAATGGTCTGCGGGCGCCATGGTGCCCACGGGCATAGGGTTGGGGACCCCTGACTTAAAGCATTCTCTGCCATCTTTGTTTTCACAATGATGTCAGTAAAATCATTATTGCTGTTATAAAACTAAAAGTTGTTTTCATTTTGATAACAACACATAAGGGTAAAGAACTTACTCTCAGTTTGGCTTCAAAATAATACAGTGAAACCTCCTTCTCCATATTTAAATCCACCTAATATAGGGAATCTGTAACGAACATTGTATTCCTAGTAAACACCATCTAGTGGTCTTTTTTAGCCTGTATTTACTTTATAAATGTTATTTCACAACAATCACTATTCAATAAATTTACAAATGATTATAAATTTTTATCAGGTTAGAAAATAATTAATATTTGATTCAACTTAAATAGAGCCTTGTATTAAATAAAGTTTAAATATATTTGTTGCACTTTTTATCTATGTGTATGATAATTTTAATTTCTTACAAATTGTTCATCTCTTTCTGCTCATGATTTTATATTATTTTTCAGAAATTACAATCAAATCTTAATCATAAATTTTAGACTTCTTACAATTTTAGATACTGGAATTGTTAAAAATGAATGTTATTATGACCACATGTACAATTAAAGTTTATGTCGATGGCTAAATGAAATGCATCAATATTTAACTTTTTAAAGAATAGTTAATAATAATTTAATTTTTTTTTAAAAATAAATAATGTTGTGAATAAAACTTTGCTAAAGATGATATATAACATAGTAAATAAATCTGTATAATGTACATCAAAAAACATAAAATAATGATCTGGTGCATTTGAAGAGCAAGATAGGGCTTGGTTTTATTAAGAAAGACAAGTTCACTGAAATAAATTCTAGAGGTTATTATAAGATTTTTTTCACAATGTCTAAAACATTATGTTTAACATGTACATGAGTTTGGTCATACTGCCTAAAATATTTTTTCGAATATATATCCAATCTTGTAGAACATTTTTTATTTATTTTAAATATGTAAAATTATTAATAATCGTCCAATGGAAAAACGATTAACTCTCCCTTATAGCCAGAGGTCTAAACTCCTAATCTCCACATCAGAATGATATTCTAATCTTTATCATTTTTTATTACAAATATGATTTTATCATTTTTCAAACTGTGAATACATAAGCAATCTATTGCACATATATATGATATTTAAACGAATATATTTTTTAATTATACCACATAAAAATGAGATAAATTACATTTCATTTTTAAATTACATAGGAAAGATGCATCCATTCTGTCATGAAAAGTACAAATAATTGAATTTACAAATATTATAGTAAACATCATTTATTTTAAATGCATAAAATTATTGACACTTGTTCAAAACATATAAATGGAATTAAGTTAAGATTTAAACTTTTTGATATATATATAGCTTTCACTTTGAATCAAACTTGAAGCAACATTAAACTATTTTTTCCATAATTTTTGATTAAAATATTTTAAAACTAATAAAAGTAATAAAAGCGATTAAAATATTACAAGCATTGACCTTTGTGTCTTTACTGATACAAAGATAAAAAATGTTTTTTTGTCTCACAATAATGATTTTTAATGCATCATAATAAAATAATTATTATAAAAATAAAATATATTTTATATTTACTGTTAAAAAGATCATTAAAAATAAAAATATAATTTAAACAAAGTTTTGATTTGGAAATAAATTAAAACTCTTTACCATTTCTTTCTTTGAACATAATGTGAAAAATTCTCATAGAATTTTTTAAAGAGCATTAAATGCTTTGATTAAAGGTGGAAAATTGATTGTTTGTTTATTAACTTTTGATTTTTTTCAAGTTAGAAAGAGTTTTTAAAATTGAGATTTAATATATTTAAATTTAATAGAATTTCTTGAAAATTGAGATGTAACTAAGTTATATCAGCCTAATTCATTTGAAATACTTATCTTTTCATTGTGTCAACTAGTTTGATAGATATGGAACAAAGAGCAGAAAATTTTAAAAATATTTAATAACTTTATATATTACAGTTAACAATTATTTTTAGAACTTTGATTTATTTTAATTAATGATCATGAGAGGGCAGTATAATATTTTTTCTTTGAATTTAATAATTGTTTTTTAACCATTTTAAACTCTTAATATATATTTAGTATAAGTACATAATTATATATGAATAATAATTCAGTAACTAAGTTTGTTTTAAAAAAGTTAAGACAGAAAACTCACATTATTTAAAATGATCATGAAAAGCTAAAGAAAAAGAAAACTATAATTATTTTAAATAATGTTCATGAATTTTCTTCGTAGCTTTCTTTTTTAAAACAATTGTTTTAAAATAATATAAAACTATCAAATAATTTTAAATAGACAACTTTCTTTGTATCAATAATTTTAATCTCTGAGGTGAGTTGCAATCTTTAGTGTCTATATTGGACCATTAATAAAGATGGGATTCCACTAATTTTTGGGATTTCACCTTTACTGTTAAAAGGAGGTTGCATTAACAACAATTTGAAATTGTTTATTGATATTGATATTGGAATTGGGTAGTTGTGAAGGGACCATACTGCTGCCATCAGATGGTGCTGTGACACCATCAACAACTGTCCTGAAGCCTGCAAGAGATAAATTTATATATGAAAGTGGCTCAAAATTGACAAATAAAAATGCCTGAGGCAATATATATCCAAGAAATACATCAAAAGTATAAATTATAAAAAAAACAAGAAAATGCTATAAAATTCAAATTAAAAAAAAAAATTCCATGAAAATATGAGAAAGACCTACCCCCCTAAAATCAAAATTTGTTCACTTAAATTGAAAAATAAAAATGCCTGAAGATATATATATCCAAGAAATACATCGAAAATACAAATTATAAAAAAAAACAAGAAAATGCTATAAAATCCTATAATAATTCAAATTTAAAAAATAAAGAAGTCTGTGATTAATTCACAAAGAAACATGGCGGACAAAGAGCGGGAAATCCAAAAACATCAAATTATTTACCTTTCAACATTTGCAAATATGAATGGGCAAATTAAGCAGCTGTCAATATTTGCAAATGATTAGATTTAAAAGCAATGGTTATATAAACTAAAAAGAATATTACTGGTTTGAAATTATGGCATCTCATCCAAAGTAAATCAAATGTAAAACCAACTCTCTCCCCCAATGAAGAATTTTTATCCAAAAATAACTTAATGGACAAATTAAATCAAACAAATACTTCTAAAATACAAATAAAAAAAGTTCATCAAAAATAATTAAAAGCAACGGTTATATAAACTAAAAAGAATATTACTGGTTTGAAATTATGGTATCTCATCAAATGTAACCCCCACCCCCCAATGAAGAATTTCTATCCAAAAACAACTCAAATTATTTAGCTATAAAGCAATTAATTGTTATCTGGCTTTCAAATTATGGTATATCTAAATTGATCAATAATATTTAAATAATTAAAAAGCAATACACAAAAAATGGTAATCAACGTAAAAAAGCAATACACAAAAAATAATTACCAAAGTCCTCCCAATCATTCATAGTAGGCACTTGAATGTGTTCAGCATAAAAATCCAGTAAGAACATTATTTTGATTTAGAGTTCACATTTTAAATAGTATCAGAAGATTGAGTAACAGTGGTTATTTGATGGCAGCATTTTGAAACTTTGAACACACTCGAATAGTAACAGAAGATTAAGTAATGATGGTTATTCTGTGGGAAAAAATACAGCAAAGATGTCAGAATTTTGATGCTTTTAACACACTTGAATAGTAACTGAAGATTAAGTAACGATGGTTATTTTGTGTAAAAAAATACAGCAAAGATGGCAGAATTTTGAAGCATTTTGGAACAGATTTTAACGCACTTATATTTACTATGCACAAAATATAGTACTAAAGTCTATTTTTAAGAAAATATTTTCTCTTTGGCAAAATGATGAAAAATCATTTATATTATTTTGAATTGCATTGGGTGTTATATTTTGTGGAAGGTACTGTACCTTCTTTAAATAATTGTTTGCATCTATATTTTTTTTAATGTAAGAGAGGGCTATTGTGTCATTTCAATTTGCAACATTTTCATAAATAAAACATAATGAAATATGCATCTTATATATATTTACTATGCACAGAATATAGTACTAAAGTATATTTTAAGGAAAATATTTTCTCTTTGGCAAACAATCATTTATTATTTGAAATTGCATTGGTATATTATGTACATGTAAGCATAACTTTCTTTAAATAACTCTGCTAGTGTTTGTAGATATCTTCTGTTAAATTACTTTTTTAATCTGCTGGGAATCACCTTTGATAAAAGTGTTAAGAAATTTACCAATAGAAAACTAAATTTTGCAGAACATCATGATGATCAACTCATCATTGTGCAAATGGCGCTGAACCGAATCTGGAACAAGGTAATTTTTACACTTTCACTTTTAAACTTGGTATAATTATATTTAATTACTTACTATGTATTAATCTGTGTTATGAGTTATTATTATATCTGTTACTTAAATAATGCACAAGCATATTTGCAAATAGTCTTTTATTTTTTAAATATTGATAACATTTAGTACATTTTAGAAAAGTTACTCAGTGGTTGCCATATTTCATTATAATTTGAAAAGTTACTCGGTGGTTGCCATATTTCCTTATAATTTGATTAGTTGGGGGAGGGGTTGGTAATTATTTTTGTGTATTGCTTTTTGATTATTTAAATATTATTGCTCAATTTAGATATGCAATAATTTGAAAGCCAGAGAACAATTAATTGGTTTTCAATATGATTGTAGATGCATATTTATGTTGAAAGGTAAATAATTTGATGTTTTTGGATTTCCCGCTCTTTGTCTACCATGTTTTTTGGTGGATTTTCACTACCTCACAATTTCTTTATTTTTTAAATTTGAATTATTATAAGATTTTATAGCATTTTCTTTTTTTTTATTTATAATTTGTACTTTCAATGTATTTCTTGGATATATATATCCTCAGGCATTTTTTTTTGATTTAAGTGAGGAAATTTTGATTTGGGGGTGGGGGTGGTGCTAGGTCTTTCTCATATTTTCATGAAATTTTTTTTGTTGAATTTGAATTTTATAGCATTTTCTTGGTTTCTTTTTATAATTTGTACTTTTGATGTATTTCTTGGATATATATTGCCTCGGGTATTTTTATTTGTCAATGTTGAGCCACTTTCGTATATAAATTTATCACTTGCAGGCCAGTTGTTGATGATGTCACAGCACTGTCTATCGGTGGTAGTACGGTCCCTCCATGACTACCTGGAATTGTCTAAGTGGTGATTTGTTTTTAATATATAATTATATACACATACTAAATATAATATATACATTAAGGATATATATATATATAATTTATTGCAAAAATATATAATGACTTATATATACTATATGTGCAATAGTGATTTGAAGTAAAATTATATATATTAAGTGAAGTGCATTTACAATATATACATCTGTATTATTATATACACATACAAAATATGATATATATGTAAGAGATAGACATTTTAATTCATAGCAAAAATATCCCATGATATATATCAACTATAAGTGTCCAGACATTTAAGTGCAGTATAGTTTTATATTTTCATTTACTGTGTCAATACTAAAAACTTAAAAATAATAAAGATATATATTATATTAAATGCTTTTATTAACTGTGTACTAAAAAGAAATAAAATAATTGTTTGTTCAACCACAATTGGAGTTTTTAGATTTAACTTGAAATAAAACTTGGGGGGGGGGGTCCAGAAATTAATTAAGTCAATCCTTATTTTTTATAACAAGGGATTGACTTAATTAATTTCTGCCTTTCCTTCCATACTTTATTTTATGTTGAATCTAAAATCTCCAATTATGGTTGAAGAAACAGTTATTTAATTTTTTTAGTGCACAATCAATAAAAGTATTTAATATAAATGCTTTTAATCCCTATTATTTTAATATTGTTCTTATCACTTGATTATACCTCATGTCTAGAAATAAATACGAGAACTAAATTATAGATTCATTGCTTTTAAAATAAATCTTGCAATGCATTATTGTGGATAAATATTAGAATTATACTAATAAAAATTGCTGTGCATTTATAACAGACTGAACAATTCAGATGTCATTAATTTTAATCAGATTGCCACATAATAAATTATATAAAAATAAATGACAATCTAATACAAAAATTCAAACCAGTTCTCACTTATTATGCATATATTTTGAATGGATACCTATTCTCATTCAAACTTCTGGCTCATGTATTGGAAATAGATTGATGTTTGCAACACTCTTGTGTAAAAATTGGGTGCTGGGCTGAATTTTACACTGGATAATGGTGAATATTCTTATATATTTAAAATAAACAAGGATTGTACACAATAGGTACAAATCTATTGATTACATATTGTACCGAGTTCGCTCCACAGAATGAAATTTACTTACACATATATATGTTTTGGCTGGTTTCCAACCTTTTATAATTCAATTTATAATCTTATGTAATTATAAATGTTACGTGAACGAACCGGCACGTTCGAGCAAAGTGGGAAATATTATTGATAGCTTTATCTATCAACATGGCCCACCTTGGCTGCTAGATTCAAACCCTACTATTCAAACACTTTATTTTTTTCAGAGTAAATTCTGAGCACCAGCTATCTATTTAGAAGAATAAACAATGTATTTGGTCAGTAGGTTCATAATCCAGTGCTCGAAACGATCCCAAAAACTAGCCCAGTCTAAATTTAGTCAATAATAAAATATAGAAAAAGAATTGGTATAAAGAGATTGATAAAAAGAATTTGATAAAAAGAATTGACTAACAAATAAAGTTTAAGTGTAAAGACAATTTATTTTAACTAGCATCTATTATACTAAATTTAAATATCTTTATAATTTTTAACTAACATAATATTGGTATTTTTGTCACACACATTTTAAATGAACACAATATAATATATCTTATGAAAAAGCAAAAATAATCTTTGACATTTAAATTATCTAACATTCACAAACACGCACATCAATAGTTCATTTTATGCATGCTTATAAAGTTCAAATTATTTGTCTCTGTAGGATTTATGAATTACAGCGGTGGCTACTATATATAAATGAGAATAATAAAATGTTTTACCTAGGATTTTTGGAATGTGGATATTGCTTGTTTTTAACTGCTTCTGACAGAGTATATCTAATAAAGGATATCTAACTGGTTAGATTTGATGTTTCTTGAGATTTGATGCTAATCCATTGGTTTTATTTTTGGAGACAGTTGAACATTGATGGAGGATTTCTGAGCTGTTAGGTAGACATTATTTCATGGGCAGGTCTTGCTGATCTTATTGGACTAAGGGCTGAAATAAGAGCATATATTCCCTAAAGCTGCTCAACACTGCATTTCTGTTTCTGGATACATAATATAAATTGCACTGTTATCTGAACTGAAACAAGACTGACACTAGAAAAACTGAAACTGCAAACTGGACATCCGATAAAAATCTAGTTATTTATGTATGCGAATTGTTTTTGTTTTAATATCTTCCGGCAATAGGTGTTGTCGAAATTCCTTTAGTAACTAATCCTATAACATGTTTTTGAAGATTGTTTAATTAGTAGTAGCCATGTTGTTTTTATATTTTTAATTAGTAGCCCACCGCTGTGTTTTTAAATATATTTCATTTCAATATTTATCTTCATGTGTTTTTCAATATGATTTTAACATGCATTTATTATATATCTTATTAACAAGCTTGCATTTATTTTTTATTTACCATCACACATATATACGCATTTATTCTAATAAACTGGAATAAAAAGAGATTTATATTTTAACTTTTAATTTATAATAATAACACTCTTTAACTTTTATGAACTCTTAGTTTTATCTTTTCTAACCAAAACTCCCCCTCCCTTCTTTTAATCAATCATTTTCTAACTTTTATTTCAAACTCTTTTACGAAAATAAAGTGTAATAAACTCTTCAACATTTAAATACATTTTTCTTTTACAAAAGATTATTTTAATAATTTTTTTAGATAAATTAGTATGTGCCAATTTCAATATTGGTACATTGCACCCTCCTTTGTTTGAGAGTAAAATGTGTCATTTTTGACCATTTTATCTCTGACAACTTTAATTTTTAATTCTAAATATTATTATTTTTCTAAGTTTGCTTTTTAATATCTTTCACTTTTCATACTAAGGGCAATCTTCAATTATGCTTTACTTCTTTCTATGCTGAAGACATTGCTTACAATGTTCAGAGTCCTGGATAGTGACCACCGGACAAACAAATTTTGTGGCACAGGGATCTTTTGGAAATGAGGTGGATGCAGATTTTCTGACTTATACTGACTTACACACTATTAAAAATGAAGCTTCATTTGCCAATTCTCTTGATCGAACTTTGACTAAGAAAAGGTCACTGCGAATGGCAGGAATTATCAACTGTCCATTTTTGACTTACCCTTTGGAAAATGAGATACGAGATATGGGGATTCTCCCCTGAAGAAGTGACTTGTGGCTCATGCTGGATTTTCCCAGTGCACATTTTAAAAGAGGAATGATCCCTGCCAATCTGTTACGGGTACTAAAATTTATCCAGTCAGCAGCTTTAAACTTATCCTTAACTAAACTTATTTCTATACTACGCTCATTCTCTTTTGCTATAGATAAATTCCTACACATGTGTATACATGCAGCACGATGATACACCTACTAATATTCTAAATATTGAGTTATTACTGGACTTGCTTACAGGGAGTCTATAATAAATAAATCCCTTCTTGCATGCATCATGAGGTGCAGCAGTGCCAAGAAAATAACCTAAAAGGATATCTGGATAAATACATTTCAGATACGCATCATGAGGTATCGTATTTACCGAATATTACCAGTGTATGTGCGCGTAAATACACATGTATACTTATACACTCTTAATACAACTTAGATTGACTTTATATTCTATCTATTTTAACCTTACAATATTATTTTTTTTAAATACATATGACCAATATCTTAAACTTTCTTTATCTATATTATTTTACCCTTACACAATATTATTTTAACATATTTACTTATATTACCCTAATCTTACAATATTATTTTAAACTATTACTTTAACTTTTCTATTTAACATGCGTGTATTCAAAAACCTTTTTTTTTATCCATTTATTTATTCAACTTTTATTAACTTGCGTCTATTCGAAACCAACTTATTTTATTACGATTCAGTATTTATTATTATTTACTACAGATATATTTACGCTTATTTATTTAACTTGATTTTATCGATTTTATTTTAACTATTTGACCTACTTATTTATTTACAAACATTTTTCTTAATTAATATGCGCATGGAGAAAAAAAATCTTTTATTTTACGAAGCCTCTGTCATTTATTACTTAAACAAATCCTGATTTTAACTTTACTTTTAATTTATCATCATTCATTTATTTTTAATTTATTATTTTAGTTTTAAATAGAAGTTTCAGATTTAAATTGATCAAATTATGGATGTTAGAATAATCATATTTGTGCTCATTGTCCATTTCCGGTCCTTTTTGTTTATTTCCTTTACTATTCTGCCCGTTTACTAACTTTTAAACTATGTCAGGCAGTTCCTTCTTTCTTTCTACTAACTCACTAATATAAATTCTACTCCATATTCTCACATCTTTTCCTAGATTAAAATTTATTATTGCTTTATCTCTTTCTCATTCTGTTCTATTTTCTGCCCTGTAAATTAGAAAACCTTTAAGCTTCGCAGACCTCCGTATTTTTCTTAACCGTGAATATTTTTTCCTATGCTTTCTTTTTATTTTAAATCTACGTTTAAAACAAACACGAAGTTTTACTTTAACCTTTTTAAATTTTTGTGAAACCTTTTCAACACTATCTTCTATCTTGAACTTATGTCTCTCTTCTATTTCTTGATCTAAATTTGTTTCTACTTTATCTGTCGCAATGCTATCTGATTCTAATTTAATTTCTATCACTTATTTTCCCTTCTCTCTACTATCTCTTTTATGACCTCAACTTTCTTATTTTCTTTGACAAAATCTACTTTTACGATCTCTTGATTTTTCTCTACCTTTCCTCTAATTTCACATCTTATTTCCTTCATTTCTGTAATCATTTCTATTTTGACCTGATTAATTTCTTTCATCAATTCTGCTTTGAGTTCTAACTGGCTTTGTTTAAATTCTTGATGCATTTCTTCCATCATATTCATCATCATTTTCATCATCTTCTGCATCTGATATTTCTTCTTTCTGTTTCTCTACTAACTGCAGATTTTAAAATATATCGGGCTTTCTACTGACTCCATTTCTTTATTCATAGTTATGCTATTAGTTTTTTTTTAAAATTATCTTATGCATTAACAAATCAAATATTATTATTGTTTATTTATTTTTCTTACTAAGACGGAAATATATGCTGGCTCCACGCCTTTTGTCCATTTTTCTACCCGATCTTAATGCTTCAGCTCCACCCATAATACCCAATTGTCTCTGATTTAACAGAATGATTTATTTTAAATAACATAAATAGCATAAATCTCTTTTCATTAAAAAAAAGTTTTCAATCAATTCTTTTTTTAAAATTAAACAACTTTAACATACGTAATTTAGCTTTTGTATAAATTTTTTTTTAAACAAGAAACAAAGTATTTAATGACTATTGTTTCTTAGGTCCAGCCCCAAGTTGGGTATAGCCATTTAATGTACCAGGTTCACTCTGCAGAATGAAATTTACTTACACATATATATGTTTTTGCTGGTTTCCAACCTTTTATAATTCACATTTATAATCTTATGTAAGTATAAATGTTACATGAATGAACCGGCATGATCGAGCAAAGTGGAAAATATTATTGATAGCTTTATCTATCAACAATGGCCCACCTTGGCTGCTAGATTCAAACCCCTACTACCCAAACACTTTATTTGTTTTGGAGTAAACTCTGGGTGCCAGCTATCTATTCAGAAGAATAAACAACATATTTGGTCAGTAGGCTCATAATCCAGCGCTCAAAATGATCCCAAAAACTAGCCCAGTCTAAATTTAGTCAATAATAAAATATAGAAAAAAGAATTGGTATAAAGAGATTGATAAAAAGAATTTGATAAAAAGAATTGATCAAAAAATAAAGTTTAAGTGTAAAGACAATTTATTTTAACTAGCATCAATTATACTAAATTTAAATATCTTTATAATTTTTAACTAACATAATATTGGTATTTTTGTCACACACATTTTAAATGAACACAATATAATATATCTTATGAAAAAGCAAAAATAATCTTTGACATTTAAATTATCTAACATTCACAAACACGCACATCAATAGTTCATTTTATGCATGCTTATAAAGTTCAAATTACTTGTCTCTGTAGGATTTATGAATTACAGTGGTGGCTATTACATATAAATGAGAATAATAAAATGTTTTATCTAGGATTTTCAGAATGGGGATATTGCTTGTTGTTAGCTGCTTCTGATGGAGTATATCTAATAAAGGATATCTAACTGGTTAGATTTGACATTTCTTAAGATTTTATGTTAATCCATTGTTTTTATTCTTGGAGACAGTTGAACGTTGATCGAGGATTTCTGAGCTGTTAGGTAGACATTATTTCACGGGCAGGTCTGCTGATCTTATTGGACTAAGGGCTGAAATAAGAGCGTATATTTCCTAAAGCTGCTCAACACTGCATTTCTGTTTCTGGATACATAATATAAATTGCACTGTTATCTGAACTGAAACAAGACTGACACTAGACAAACTGAAACTGCAAACTGGACATCTGATAAAAATCTAGCTATTTATGTATGCGAATTGTTTTTGTTTTAATATCCTCCGGCAATAGGTGTTGTCAAAATTCCTTTAGTAACTAATCCTATGACAATGTGTTTTTGAAGATTGTTTAATTAGTAGTAGCCATGACAAAATGTGTTGTTTTTGTCTTTAATTAGTAGCTCACCACTGTGTTTTTAAATATATTTCATTTCAATATTTATCTTCATGTGTTTTTCAATATGATTTTAACACGCATTTATTATATATCTTATTAACAAGCTAACATTTATTTACCATCACACATATATACACATTTATTCTAATAAACTGGAATGAAAAGAGATTTATATTTTAACTTTTAATTTATAATAATACACTCTTTAACTTTTATGAACTCTTAGTTTTATCTTTTCTAACCAAAACTCCCCCTCTCTCCTTTTAATCAATTATTTTCTAACTTTTATTTCAAACTCTTTTACGAAAATAAACTGTAATAAACTCTTCAGCATTTAAATATGTTTTCTTTTATGAAAGATTATTTTAATAATTTTTTTTTAGATAAATTATGTACCAATTTCAATATTGGTACAATATATTTTTATCATTAATGGATTATACATGCACACATGTATATATAAACATTGTAACAAAAAATAAATAACAAATACACTTTCAAGGCATTACACCATAATCATAGTTATCAAAAAAATAATATTCTGTCATTAATTTTGTTAAAACCCTATTTTTTGCTTATTTGAATGCTATTGGCTCTCTGATTTATCACATGATCATTTTCTGAAATAAACCAAGCCTTTTTAATCTTTCTCATTTTTTATCATTTTTTCCCTCACAAATAACTTCAACAATACCAGGATTAAAATCATGTCCATATTCATTTTTTTTTTAAAAAAAAACAAATTAATGATAAATTTTTTTTTGTGAAGATTATGATAATAATACATCAAAAGTATATGTCTTTTTTAAAAACTAATTTTAATCTGTAACCTCTGTTACAATATTTTTATATTATTTATAATAATGGTAGAGGTTCAATGTAGCATATATATAAATTTAAAAATAAAAATAACTTATCTCTTCAGAAAAACATTCTCCTCACTTTTCACCAATATGGAATAATCATTAATATATTTGTCAACTATGTTTACGATTTGAAATGTAAATATAAACTGAAGATTAGTTCAGGTAGTTGAGGGATTTTTTTTTAGCAAAGTTAGTCAGACTTTGATTGTTATATGACTACATTCAATTTCATAGTTATTCAATATTGACCAGAGAAAAAGTTGATATATAGCTACCAAGATAATAATAAAAAAAGTATTTAAGTATGATGAAATCTATTCTACTAGCATAAAAAATGTTATAAACCTACAAGTTTTAAAATTGTGAGTTACCATTATGATTATAAATTTTACAAGCTTTTTTGTTTCATGTTAGAAGAAATTGTGAGATTCATATCTGGCTAAATTTAATTGTCTGGATTTTTATTTTTACTTTTTTTTTTATTAATAGCATATACATTTTTTTGAAAAACTAAGATTATTATAAAAAGATTAAAGAACTATTCACAATACGTTCAATTTTTGAATGTAACGTAAATAAAATTAAAGTTGTAAAGATATTACAGGTTAATAATGAAAAGAAAACTGTAGAATATTGGCAAGCAGATTAGATAGTGAAAAAGTTACAAAAAATTAGACTGAAAATAACAATTAGCTAACTTCAAATTTGACAAAAACATCACAATTAATTAACTGATAACTATTGGTTTTAACCACTACCTTGGTACTTTAATATCAATTAACCTTCTACTAATCAAGTACACAATTTATTTGCTATAAATAGTTTATGTTAGTAATGGTCTTGGAAGATTCAAAGAACAATTGATTTCTGATAGAATCCAATTAATGTGAAAGTAATTTGAATTTGGTTAACTGAAAAAGACAATAATATTTATTCTGTTTTTTTGTGGCTCTATTTGTCAAATAATATTCTAAGAAAATGAGCATATGGTTTATTTTTTTAGAGGAAAATTTAACACGAATAATTAAAATTAAAATCTTATCTCAGTTCATCCATGACATGAAATAGACTATTAAGAAAGGAGAAAGTAAGAGTGAGAAATATTATAGAAAGTAGAGTTACTGGAAAATCAAAAGGAATAAGTTGGATTATTAAATTGTAGGCACTAGATGGGGATTTTATGCACAAGCCTTCTAGCATCCATTGATTACTCTAGCCTGCTGTGTGTGGCAATATATATAGTGAGTTTTGCCTGTTTTAAGAACAGTTATACACAAGCATAAGAGGTGGTGGTCATGTGATGTTTATTGGCTTAAAACCAATCCTGCCTAATAGGATAGTGGTGGCTATTGTTATTAAACAACCAAAGACACCAAAATGTATGGGTACTGAACTGGGTTCAGACTCATATGACTATATAAGCTGATGGGCTTGGATTGAAAACATTAAGGTGTTTTCAGTTTAAAACTCATAGTTTTGTAGTTAAATGGAGATAAAAGGTGGTTGCTGGAGGGTTGCATTAGATCCTAAGATCTAGGTGCAGTGCTCTCAGATCCAAGGCTCCTCACTGATGAAGGCCACAAGCCAGAAACTAGTCTGGGGATATTGGATGAGTAGGCACTAGATGGGGATTTTATGCACAAGCCTTCTGGCATCCATTGATTACTCTAGCTAGCTTGCTGTGTGTGGCAATATATATAGTGAGTTTTGCCTGTTTTAACAACAGTTATACACAAGCATAAGAGGTGGTGGTCATGTGATGTTTATTGGCTTAAATATAGAAATATAAAAAAAGTAATTGAATAAAAAAAATATTGTTAAAGTAAACATATTTAGTACAAGTTTTAAAACAAAAACAAAAAATAGAAAAATTGTTTTTATTCTTGGGCCTATAAATATAGAACAACGGGAAAAATAGGTAAAGTAAATGAAACAAATTTCCATTAAGGTTTTATCAAAACAAAATAAGAAACTTTTAAATAAAGATTTATTTAAAATTCATTTTAATTTTATATTTTCTCAAGTGTGTTTAAATTTTTAATAAGAAAATCAACTCGAATAATTTTCTTTTTCAATTTTGTTTTAGTAAAAGGTTGAAAATAAATTAAATTCTCATAAAAAAAAAAAACGAAATCAAAATAAGTGTAAAGTTTGTGGAATTTATTTTCATTTTTTTTTTTAAAACAATTTTAAATATTAAAATTTTTAAATAACAAAAATACTTAATTAAAAAATGATTAACATAAAATTTACATTGGGGCGGGGGGAGGGAGTTGTTTATAAAATCGTTGCTAAATAACTTTATGCTTGCTTTGTAAATAAAATTTTCTGACAGTGATCGCTATAATACACTTATTCTTTTTTTAGTTGTATATCAATCAATAGTACTTTGTTCTATGAACAGGGTCAGAAGTCACATCATCAATTCGTTCATTTTTTCACTCCATTCTCTTCATTATCCAGCTCTTCAATTTCATGTAATTCTTCCCATCTCTTATAGCATAAAATGATAGCAGTCTTTTCCATCTTTTCTTCATGCTTCCACTAACCATTTCCCCCAAAACATCTTTTATTACACTATACTTTCTTATTAATGTGTGTTCAATTCAGTTTCTTTTTCTAATTTCCTCAATCAACTTTTTTCAAAACTTCTTCATTTATTATTTTAATCACCCAAATTATTTTTCCCATTCTTAGTCCATATCCACATCTCAAAGGCTTTCAATCTAGTCCTAATTTTAATACTCATTGTTCACGTTTTACAACTATACAATAGTATGCTCCACACATAGCATTTAATTATTTTTTTCTTAATTCCCTCTTCAAAAGTCGAAAATATTTTCTTTCTTTTAATAAATGCCTCCTTTGCCAATTAACTTCATCTTCACTTCTATCCTCTCTCAATCAACTACCCAAATGTCTAAGTTCCATTACCTGTTAAACTACATTATTATGGATTTCAATTTGCAGTTACTTTTTATTTTTCTTCTTATTTATAAACAGTCTTTCACCATTAATCTTCATTCCATATTCCATCCAATTTGAAGACATTTTCTCTTCTCAGCTATAAAAGAAATATAACCTGCATTTGCTCATCCACAGTCTAAATAATTATTAATATGTCTTCTAAAAAATATTAAAAAGAACAGGTGATATATTGCTTCTTTGCCTAACTCTTCTTTCTATATTCACTTCATCAGTCATATTATTCTCTATTCTAATTCTTATTCTTTGCCCAGTATACATATTCCAAATCAATATTTTCTCTTTTCAAAATACTCCTTTAGTTTTTAAAATGATCATAAGTATTTCTCTATCAAATGCTTTTTCCAAATCCCAAAACATATACCAATTGATTTATATTTTCAATATCTCTATCTGCAATTGCTCTAACAATACCAATAGCATATCTTGTACTTTTCCCTTTCCAAAAACCAAACTGATCTTTTTCAATATAATACTTTATCTTCCCATAAATTCAATAAATTAAAATCTGCAATAAAACTTTAGAAGCATGAGATAACATACTTATTGTCATATACTCTTCACATTTAACAACTTTCTTCTTTTTAGCAATTGAAATCATTACAGGCATTAAAAAATCTGTCCAAATTGCATTATTATATATTAAATGGCAAAGTCCAACTATTTTCTTCATAATAAATTCTTTCATTTGATATTGCATCAAATCCAACAGCCTTACTAGTCTTCATTTGTGCAATTGACATTATATACTTTACCTGACAATGTGTTCATACCTTTATCATCTATTTCAATATCTTCATTTTCAAGTTACTGAAGATATTTTTTCCATCTATTTAATATATCATTGCTATCAGTTAATCTCTTTTCATTCTTATCCATAATTTCACTTGCAAATCATGTCTTTTTCTCTCAATTGATATTTCTAATTTTATCAAATACCACCTCATATCTTTTCATTTATTAAAGCATGTCTATCCTCTACATTCTTGTTCCAATCATTTTTATTTTGCTAAATTGTTTCTCTTCTTAACTCATTATTAGTTTTCCTATATGTTCTTTGCCTTTTCTCAATATTGACATTTCCCCCCATTTTCTTCATACTTCCATTTTTTTCAGCATATCTTCCATTATCCAAGATCATTTAGCTTTCTTTAACCAAATAGTGTTTATTTCACTCTTTAAACCTACATCAGCACTTATCAAAACTATTAATATATTCCTCATCTTTATCAATCATTTTTATTCCATTTTCACATATTAAAACAAATTTTACTTTTCTATTTCTCTCAATTTATCTAAGGCCCATTTTACTTATCTTTCCCTCTTTTAAAACCCAACTTTAATTTAGTCATAACCAAATTATGATCAGAATCTATATCACCATCAAGAAAAGCAAAAAAAAACTTTTAATAGCATTTCTATATCTATCCTGAATCAATATTCAATCAATTTACTAATATTCTCTCTTATCTGGAGCTTTTCATATATGCAATCTTTTTATATGATTTTTAAAGCAAGTGTTTGCAATCACAAACCCATTCTCCTTACAAAATTGTACAAGCCACCTATCTCTTTTATTTCTTTTCCCAATATTCATGATTTCCAACAATTTTTTTTTTTTTACCTTTCCCCACAACAGTATTCCAATCACCCAATAGAAGTATAGATGCATTTTTTCTCTCATTTTGGATTATTTTCTCTACTCAGATTTTTCACCAATTTCAATATTATCATGATTAGAAGTCTGCATATAAATTTGTAGAATTAGCAAATCCTTAGGATTTGAATCTCTCATCAACATCAGCCTATCATCAATACAATCTACCTTTGTCATACTATTTCAAATTTTTTTTCCAATATCAATTCCAATTTCATTAGTTGATCTACTACCATAAGAATAAAATAAAATCTCCACTACATTCTTCCCCCACATCTTTCTTGCCTCACTTTACTTAATCATATAACATCAATATTATTTATACTTACCTCTCTTTTCAGGCATTCTAATTTCCAACTCATCTCAATGATGTAATATTACATATACCAATTCCTATTGTTTATGCTTTCACTGAATAAACTTTATGAGGATTTTTCAAGTTTATAACTTGAGTAGCCTCATGTCTACTTCTCTGGGAAAGACACCAAAGCCATCCTTAGCTAAGGTCTCAATATCAAATGTAACAATTCCTGTTGACATACTCATAATAAAACAAGGGAATTATAAGACAACATGGTTTACCATTGCCTTCTTTCCCCATCTATAACCTTCATCGCAGAATAAATGCTATAAATTAATCTATCTACAGCTTCCTCCTCACTGTTGTCACCTAGAAATATTCCACTGACTTGGAAGAATGCTGCTTCTGATCCAGCACTCAGTGGGGGTGTTGACTTATTTAATGGTGGCCAACACTCACCATTATTCATCTACCATCATACAAATTTTGGCATTTTATAGAAGTAAACATGCCATTGTCTTCTTCACCACTTTGTGATAGTGAATATTGTTCCATTATCATTAACTGCATATTTACAGTATGTTACTTATTTACAGATGATCTTCATATCTGAAGATCAAGGAAATTTCCCTATCTGTATCTTGGTGATGATCTGGATAGCATGGAACTCATGCCCTGAAATCTAATCTAACCCAAATTTTTATATGTAGAAATAAAATAGTTATAGAGATGCATGTTGGGAGTAACAAGATGAAATCGAAAATGCAATGTATGGGTAAGAGAACAAACAGGTGTTACTGACGTCATTGAAAAAAATAAAAGACAAGTAGAGTTGGGTTGGATGTATTGCTAGAAGAGATTATAATAGATGGATACTTGAAATTTTAAACTGGATTCCAAGAGATTGTAAAAGACCCAGAAAGAGACCACATGTGAGATGGATGGATGAAATAAAAAAGTGTGCAAGGGTGATGTGGAGAAGAGAAGTTAAAGATAGGAAAAGATGGATTGAACTTGGAGAGACCTTCATCCTGCAGTGGATTGATAATGGTTGATGATGATGATATATATATATATATATTGTAACTGAAAGCCCAATCAGGTCACAACAGACAATATTAATAGTATAGCATGAAATTGTTATGATGTAATCTGGTCGCAGCCAGGGTACATCGCAAAGACCCATCGTAGCAGTATGTGAAAGCATGTTAGATTACCTAAGACAAAATATAATTATATAATTTGTATTCTCCTTCAAAATCTTAATCTGCAATTTTTGTTTGCATGAGATCTCATGGCAACCATGGACAAGATGGTATAATTTATGAAACTATTAATGATTATTCTTTCAGAATAACATGTATGATTTCCAGGTCTATACTAGCTATTACATGATAGGTACAAGTTATTAACAAGAAAGCAATAATTATAACTATCACTGTAACATGGTTTATTATAACTCAGATATACTTAGGATTTGGTCTAGGTATGGGCTTTGTAATAATAAGTAAGCATAGGAATGAAGGCTATTATGTTTTTCTTATGTAAATATTTTAATTTAATTAATAGTCTTATATTATTTTATATTGTAAATATCTTAAGTTTATAAATTTATAGTGTTATGAACACAGTATTGTTAAATTATAATACAATTTGTTAATGTTTTTAACTCATATTGTCTTGAGAATTTGATTTGTTTGAGTGTATTTTCTTTGATTCTTCACATCAACACACATGATTTTTCAAAGACTATTTGGAACATTATTATTGCACGTGAATATTAAAAATATATTATTATAATTATTATTATTGCAGAATATCTACTTATTGGTGATTATAAAAATTATCTAATGCCAAATTTAAATATTTAATATTGCAATTATAATAATAATATATTTTCTATGAATGCCACATAAAAAATAAAAGATATAACTTTTTTTATAAGAATTGATGATTTTATTTACATTTATTTGAAGAATATTACTAGTCAAATAGATATATGATTTTAAGAATTATTAAAATTTTCTAGTTGTTTGTTGTTGTTCCGTGAGTGTAGTTATTTAACTATAGGGTATTAATTTAATTATTATTAGAAAATGAACCTGAGATATTAAATAATTATAGAGTTATATGAAATGATAAATAGAAGTTTAGTTAATGTTATATTTAAATATTATTTTATAAAAGAATAGTAACTAATTCATTGTTTTCATAATTAATACCATAAGTTATTAAGTTAGGATTATTCTATGTGTGTTTTAAGACATGAGAATATTATGATGTAGTTTTATTATATCAATTAAATAGGGGTAATATTCTTGTGCCAATGAAAGTATATCTTTCAGGATCATCCTCAATAATAAACCACTGTACCTTACTGGATGTCTGATGTGAAGAGTTTTCATAATGTTCTATTAAAATTTTTAAATTGAACCATTTATTAATTGTAATTAATGAGCTAGTTGTCATTTAAATTATTAGTAAAATAGATGAGCTGAGCATTTAATTTGAACCCTGATTACTTATTATTGTTATTACTATTATTATATTTTAACTTGGTTAATTTATTATATTTAGTTACTATGAAATATTAATTTTGGTAAATATTATATCTTAGAAATGCATTTTGAGCTAGTTATAATAGTATTTATCTTTAATGGTTATTGTTTACATAATAGATTATATTTATATTGATTGATAGTTAGCTGGAGAGTCTTTAGGTCAGATTTACCTTAAGCAAGGATACAATATATACATATATGTAAACATTAAATTAAGTATGACTTAATGCATATGTAAATCATTTCTCGTCAGGTCACAAATTAAAAACATTCTAGATCTTGAACAGAAAAATCAAGAATATAATGAGTCCACTTTTATTAACTCTGATGTTTACAACCACATCTTCAACAACATTGTTGACAGTTCAGAGTGAAATTAGATGGAATGTGAAACTTAATAATTAGTAAACCAATAATTAATTATATAAAGTTAGAGACAAAATCTTTTTTTTAACACTGTGAATATATATATATTTGGAAAAAAGGTATTTTGAAAGTAATAATAAGAATCAAAGTGAAATACATGGTCGAAAGTACAAAAATATATCACTGATATAGGTTAAAATGAAATGGAGTTAGATATTTGGCTAACAAATGATACTATAACTAAAAAGTTGAAGTCTTAAAATGATCCTTAAAAGATGAATATAAAATGGAAGAGTCAAAGAAGAAATTTTATTAAAGTATTCTGAAGGATAAAAACTATGAGTGAAAGAAACAGAATTAAACTTGGAGAGTTTTGAATTCTGTAGTGGGTTGATGATAGTTGAAAGTGATAATTATGATGCTACATATATGTACATATAAGAATAAAAGTATGATTTATGTAACTAAAATACTATCCTAAAGCTGTATTTTTTTATACATATACAATAAAGTTGTTCACGTGAAGATGCTATGAATATGTAAAATAATTTTGAACGTGAAACATATTGATGTAATTAAATTGCTTTTTATTTGCATAACATTATTTTGGACAATTCTTTCAGATAATTTATTTACTGGTAATATTAGGTTATATTTTGACATAACCCTTGGGTAATTTTATTTTACAGAGAAAAAAACTGAATTATTCAAATTGTACATGCTTTCTATTTTATAAGTTTCTCCTATTATTGAAATCCTTCAGCAACTGACAGAATTCAAATAGCTTTTAATAAATTTAATTAAATTATCAAATCAAATTCTAAATATATATATATTTAGAAAATAGAAAAGATAATTATAATAAATGGATGTTATCTAAAATCATAAATGACAATGTTAAATACAGTAATTTTATTATAATTAGAATAAATTGAATGATATCTTTAATACTTTTGAAAAATCTCCCGGAATATTCAAAATGTTATTTACTTATTTTTATAAACATTCCCTATATGGTCATAACATTTTAAATAAGTAAAAATTTAAAAATAACCCTCTATTTTCTGTTCTTATCTTTTAAAAATTAATGTTTGTGTATAATGAGTTCACAATATCCATTATATTTTGTTCCAAGTCTCCATTGTATACATTTTACGTGATCTATATTACAATTCACATTTTGTTAATAAACTTTGATTACAATAGAGTAGTTATTGTTTCCCTAGAGGTTTGTGATGATGGTATTTTAGTTTTATTTATATATTGGATTATTTCCATCATCTAATATTAAGTATTGAATGTCTTTAAAAAAATTTAACGTTATTTAAATTTTCCAATTAGATTTCACTATTAGTAATAACACACAGGTTAGAATATGTACAATGATTATCCTTTCTTTTTCAGGTGTTGCTGGCCTGACCAGTGACAGTACTAGCTTAGGAATTGAATCTGGACCCTTATATTCTTGAATGTTGAATTTTAAGGTAACATTCTAATCATCTGAGCAGTCCTGCCAAATGCAAGTTATTAGAAATTTCATATACTTATGTATGATGTTTCTCCTGATTTCTCACTTTTTCTTAAAAGCAAAGTTAATTAGTGGTTTCCATACATTATGTATAATCAAACTAGGTTGACTTATGGGGTTATTCACCATCAACATGTGAGCAGTTTCTTTTAATTTTCTTGTATTGAATAGACAAGAAAAAATACAAAGAAGAAAATTCAAAGGTGCTGCTAACATGACAATAACAAATAAATCCTTAAGTCAACCTAGTTTGACTGTACATAATATATGGAAACCACTAATCAACTTTGTTCTTAGGAAAAAGTGAAGAAATCATGAGGAACCTCATAGATAAGTATATGAAATTTTTTCTGATTGTTGCTTTGGTGGGATGGCTCAATTGTTTTAAGTCTTACGTTTAAATTCAATATTCAGGAATCTAAAGCTCCAGGTTCGATTCCCATGCTAGTACTGTCACTGATCAGACCAGAAACACCTGAAGAAGGGAAGAAAATAATATCACTTGAAACATTGTGCATATGCCAACTTTGTGCTATCATTAATAGTTGAATGTAATTGGAAAATTAATATAAAGTTAAATTTTTCTAAAGCATTCAATACTTCTTAATATTAAATGATTGAAATGGTCCAATATATAAATATAACTAGAGTACTTATTGTTTGCTAAACTGCACATATACAGTAATTTTCAACATGTACACATATGTAACAAGATAATATAGCATAATAAAAAAAGTGAAAGGTAACATTATTAAAAAAAATTACAACAATACAGGAATCAATCCTAGAACTCAATTTTCAGAAGCAGCCATTTTATCCAGTACTGTAAATCGAACAACACATTTAAGCCCAGTAAAATATTATTGATAAAGATAATTTTATCATATGTAGAATCACTATAATTATGAGGCAATATTTTTAAAATAAGTTTTATTTTTAAATAAATTATTAATAATCATATGTTACTTTTTATATAATTAGGATATTTATATAAAAATGATTGAGAAATCTAAACATTTTTATTTACTTATAAATTTTATTAATTATAAATAATGAAAGAACATCAGCCTGTTTGGTTTTGTGCAATTGTAGAATATTTATAAAATATATTTCAAGGCTAGAGCAATTGTCACATTAAGTTTAAGTAAAGAAATATTCCTCTCATATTTGAATAATAAATATTTACAATCAGAAAAGCATTTGCATATAAATTTTATTAATTATCATGACAAAATGGCATCCACCTATTTGGTTTAGTGTAATGACAAGAATATTTATATAGTAAATTTTAAGCTCATGCTTAGAAATTTGAAGCTTTGGTAATTGTCGCAAATAAATTTAAGTAAAGATATTCCTCTTATATTTAAATAAAGATTTACACTGGATTTTCTCAAAATATGAAAATAAATATTGATTATGTTGAGTTAGAAGAAATTAACAGTTACAAATACCTTGGTCAGATTATTAATACAGATGAAAATATTATGGATGAAATTAATCATAGAATTAAACTTGGTTGGAGTGTTTTTGATAGAAATAACTTGATACTAAAAGGAAATATGCCTATGTGTTTGAAAAGGGTTTTTTTTAATAAATGTGTTTTGTCAGTTCTTACTTATGGATCTGAGACTTGGACACCTAATAGAAGAGTGATAGAGAGACTTCAGACCACTCAAGGGATTATGGAGAGATGCATTTTGGGAATAACAAGAAGAGATTGAAAATGCAATATATGGATAAGAGAGCAAACAGGTATTATTGATATCATTGAAAAAATTAAAAGACTGAAGTGGAGTTGGGTTGGACATATTTCTAGAAGAGATGATAATAGATGGGCAATTGAAATCGTAAACTGGATTTCAAGAGATTGTAAAAGACCCAGAAAGAGACAACATGTGAGATGGATGGATGAAATAAGAAAGTGTGCAGGGGTGATGTGGAGAAGAGAAACTAAAGATTGGAGTGATGATTGAACTCGGAGAGACCGTCATCCTGCAGTGGATTGATAATGGTTGATGATGATAATGATGATGTACACTCAGAATGTAATTCTAATGAAATGATTCAGAAATATAAATAATTTTATTTACATATAAATTTTATTAATTATCTTGATGTTTGGGCAACCCAATGATGAAGTGCCTCTGTGCCCTGCACAATTTGCACACTCACATGCAGAAGCCCTGAATTCAGAGTCGAAATGTTTGAGTGCTTAATTCTTACAACTAAATAAAGTCATTCAGGTTGCATACTTATTTTATATCTACATATTAAATATTTAATTTTATTTTAGCGTTGTTCATTGCTAAAGTTTGATTTTATTGATCTTTTGATATTAGGGTGGATTAAAATCTTTTCAAAGATTTTTACTTTGAATGAACAAGATAATTAAAAAAAAACATCTGAGCTTCTAATGATTAAAAACCAAATGTCAGGTTTTCTTAAATTTCTTTTGTTAACAATAGAAAATTTTAAATTGGATGTTACAATAAGAATGTTTATAGTTTTCATTATTTTTACTTAAAGGATTTTCTTTATTTTTTGTCTATTTTCACAAAAACACCCCAGTCTTTAAAAAGCGATTAAAAACAGCAGTTTATTTAAATGAAATATTATTTTGTCATGGTGCAAATTAAGGTCATCATTATTAAAAAGTTTCTTTTAAAACTCAAGTTTTTATACATGAACATACAAATTGAGTGTGTGCTTATATGTGTCTATAAAATGCATGGAGAATTTTGCCTCTTTTAATAATAGTTATGAGCAAACATAAGAAATGATGATCATGTGATGTTTAGTGGTTTAATACCAATCCTGCCTAATAGGATAGTGGTGGATATGGTTATTAAAGAGCCAAAATCACCAAAATGTATAGGTACTGAACTGAGTTCAGACCTATATGACTATATAGGCTAATGAGTTTGGATTGAAAATATTATTGTGTTTTCAATTTTATTTTCATAGTTTTGTAGTTAAGTAGAGATAAAAGGTGACAGCTGGAGGGTTGCATTAGATCCTAAGATCTAAGTGCAGTACTCTCAGATCCAAGGCTCCCAATGACGAAGGCCACAGACCAAAAACTAGTCTGGAAATACTGGATGAGTAGGCACTAGCTAGGAATTTTATGCACAAGCTTTCTGGCATCCATTGATTACTCTGGCTTGCACTGAGTGGCACTACTGTATGGAGAGTTTTGCCTGTTTTAATGATTGCAAAGTAATAAATGTAATAAATAAAATCGCTTATAACTTTAAAAATGTTAATAATAATAATAAAAGATCAGTAGCATATTTTTTTCATCACATCTATGCTTCTTATTGTAAACTTTAATAATTAATAGATGCAGATAATAGTGCTTATCAAATCCATACCCAGTACTCTCCTACCCAATATCTACAAATTAGTATCCAATGTATGACTTTCATCAGTGAGGCGATTACATCCAACACAAGAGATGACTGTTAATTACTCATGTTTAATGCTGGTGATGTAACTTATAATTATTAATATAAGTATTTATTTTATTCAATGCTGACATTTTCAGATTCCTGCTTCTTTTGTATTGGTTATTGCAACATTGTTGATACTTGTGATTATGATATTTGGAAATGCAGCCTTCTCCCAATGACACTCCCCTTGATACTTATATATTAATCCATTAGTGAGATTTTACATATGTATTAGGCTGGTGGTACATGGTAAAAGCAAACATTCTGTACAGGGAGAAAATTGTGCACTTATATTATAACACCACCATAAACATGTAAATGAAGACCGAATTAAGCACATTTACAATCTTCTAAAAACGAAAACAATTAATTTTTTTTTAACTGAATGTTGGATAAACATTTTGACTGAACAGGATATTATCTAATACTCATTTAAAAAGTTGTTTTCATTTTTAGAAGATTGGAAATGTGTTTAATTTAGTCTTTATTTGCGCATTTGTTGGTGCTGGCATTTTTCATCACCATCGGACTAATATGTAAGTACTCATACTTTCATTCATTCCATTCTATGATAATATATATGTTAAATTTAGAATTTATAGAATTCAAAACTCCATAGAAAGTCATGCATAATTGTGAATGAGTTTTTACGAAGCACTGAGGTGCATTCCGTCTTGCTATCATATAATTATTAAGATAAGATTAGGTTTTAAGGGCTATCTTATCATCCTTAGTTCGGGCAGCCTCCTCTTGAATGGGATAATGATTTTAAGGGTCATTCCCATTTCCTCCTTTAAAAACTGGAACACCGGAATCCAGTATCTTATATCATGGCTGTTCGAGCATCCGAACTAAAAGTTCATGTATAGCAGGCGAGTGGTATCTGAGAACCGAGCAAACGCTGCTGAATCTCATGAGTAAAAGCACATTCAAGCCGCATCTGATGTAATTTGCATAGCGCCATAGCCTCAGAAGTTATGCTACAAAATGCCAGTTCATCTGTTGTATATTAATTGTTCAGCATTGATCTGAACCTAAGATCTAGTTTATCTAAGAATATCTACATAAAGAGCACATTGACTGCTCCTCACGTATTGATAAATTTAAGTACACATTGTATAAATTTGCCACTCTCTTAGAGTTTAACCCTTAACATACTGAGTAGGAATGGCAGACATAATCTAGACATCAGTATAGACGTAAAATAATTATTAATGTATAAATTCATGCAACAAAATCCAAAGTTTTAGTAAATCATCCCAAGGCTGATTGAAATGAGGTTGTTGAGACCCCATGTCCAACATCGCCTCAGTTCCTTTACCACCGCTCAAAGATTTACTACCTTATGGATGACATATATGAGGCTACAGCAGGATTTTCTTTAATCGCATGCCGTCAGTAGCACATCGGTAAAACACGAGACTATAGGCAATGGAAATGTTAAACAGTATAGCCATATAGATATATGTGTGTAGCATAACCATAATTACTAAATATGGATTGTGATTCTTAATAACTAACAGTTAACTTAATCAATAATGAATTAATAATAATGATAATAATAATGATTCAATAACAATAATGAGCAAAATTGATACACTAAGCAGAAGTTAAAATTTAAATTAATTTAATAAAAGCCAAGATTTAAATAATAAAATGAATAAACAAAATAATAATTACAATGATTATAGGATTATCTCACTCACAGGTAATGATTTTAGGGATTACAGCTTGTTAACATTTGATCTTTTTTTTTTGATGATTTTAGAAATTACAATGTATTAATATTTGGAGTTTTAGTTCACACGGCAGATGATGATTTTAAAAGTACAAGCAGTTATGGTTTATATATATAGAGAGCATTCCAAATCACTCACAGGTGATCTTAGTTTTCTGGTTACAAATTATTTAATTTGCTTTGCTTGCTATATATATATCTATTACTCACAGGTGATGAAGATTTGCAATATTTTAAGTTACATTTTCATGAGACTTATTACTACGTTAAAATTTAGCTTAATTTGCTCATGATGATCTATGCCTAGTTTATGCTATATATTTGGATTTAGATTTGCTTTAGAGCTAGCAGAAGTGATTATAATTATTTATAAAGAATATTTTATTAAACGTGAACTAGTTAACATATTCTCTATATAGCTTATATGCCTATAAAATCAGATTCTGTTTCAGATCAATGCTGAAATATATAATTATATGGTGGGATGACCTGATGATTGGCAGTCAGACTTCAGATACCAAGGCATATATCTGAGTCCATGTGTCTTGAATGTGCGCTTTATCATGGGATTTGTACCTAGTACCAGTTCCCTTAACACCATACCCATTGCTGTGAAATAGAGATCTTTTAGTCCAGATGATCGAACGACTAATTATCATATTCTGGAGCCTCATGCTCTGGTTCTAAATATAAAGAATGGGATGGCCCTTAACCTACACCCATCTGAAGAAGATAGTTGTCCAAACTAAGAGTAATGGGGTGACCCTTAAAATCTACGCCCATTGGAATGATACAGCAACAAGTAAGTATGCCGAAGCATTTCTTAAGGACACATTTGCCCCACTGACTGTATCATTATATAATAAAATTGGACACTAAACAATAGTTTCTTTCTATGAAACTACTGTAGATCAGTTCATAATATAGCATCTATAATTATGCTATTAAGGAGAACTTATGAATCTAATTTGCTAAGCTATTTATATAGGCATTTATAATTCTAGGAAGGATTACAGCATATTTTGAAAAATTATAATACCAAGTTCTAGCTTTATGCTGTATTTCATCACTTCAGCAAAATATTAATTAAATATTATATTTAAAGCAAATCTATCTTAAAGCATTTATAAGCTCTTAATTATATCTCTTAAACAAGATTTATTTTATCCATTTCAGAAGGGAGTTTTGTTTGTGCATTAATACACAAAATTACATATACATGTGAGAATATTTAATCACTTCTCACTAATTATTTAACTAAGAATAAAACCTCATCCTGAACAACACAGCATAAATAAATACAGAATTGAAAATAAAATAAAATTGGCATAGATTTAACTAAAAGAAACATAAATTTAAAATAAGATTTCACGTAAGTGAAATCTGAAAATTGGCTTTATTTGCTTAGTTTAAAAAAGGAAATGAAATTAGCCTAAATTAAATTGATTCAGTTATAGAATTATTAATAAAAGCAAATATTATTATGCCTAATTACATGAAAAATGTGGAAACATAAAATCAGTTAAATAAATCAGATGAAATTAATGAATTCAAATAAATCAGGCAAGATTTAGGATTTAAATCAAAGAAAATAAAATATACATTTAATTTAGAAGTTTAGAATACATTAAGTTACTTTTGCCATAAATAATAAATTTAGCTAGCTTTTAGGAATTACGAAGTTCAGTTTAGAAGTTAACTTTAGGTGGATGGAGATTTGTTACCTCTATCTTTTCTCTGCTGTGGCAAGTTGGCATTGGCTTCTAGTTCACCTCTCTCCACATCTTGTAGACTATCATTGGATCCAGAAAGCAAGGGAATTGCCTTCTATTCTGACATCATCATTATTTTTACAAAATACATCAAATTTAAACTATAGAGTGTCCGAGTGTTTCAAAGATGGCTGCACTGAGCTTATATACTAGCTTATCCCCCTCTCCCTTGTCTTAGTAGTTGCAGATGTTTTTCTAATTACCTTGCTGTATTCTTGGAAATCTGGGATATCTGCTGTTATTGATTTTTTTTACAGGTGATTTTTTTCGATCTTGACCAGGTTAATTTATTCATACTTGGTTTTAAAATCTATTTTTACTCTTAAACTTTTAAATAGGTCAGAATACAGCGAGAAGGATTAATTTTATGAAATCATCTTTTTTTGAAAAACAAATCTAAAGATGGAAAAACATTTTATTATATATGTAATGTGATTATATAATTTAATGATATATGCAGAAATATTATAATTTCAAATATTAATTTTAGAATAAGTATTCGAAAAAAGAAATTCTTTAATGTTTTAATCCTATTAACATTATTCTTTCCTGCATATATGTAGTTTCTTGTTACACATACATAGCATTTTTCCATTTATTTAACTACTAGAAATATATACGTGTGTCTTTGCTAATTTTTACATATATACATATGTTTTCTACACTGTATGCTAAAATATATGCACACATACACAACTAGTATAATCAGATTTAAAATTAGCATAATATTAGTATAATATACAAGGATTTGGGTATAGGTATACATAATAAATACTACTATAGTATATAGTAGGTGAAACAGAAGGATAGACAGATCTGACTGTTTCAATATACACAGGTAATAGGCCCTTCAGGTTGGCCAACTGGGTATATATCCAGGTCCCTGAGAGCTAGTGAAGTCCCACACCTGCTGAAAGACCTACATTTGATGCAAATACTTATACATAAAGTTAAAACTTGCTTTTGAAATGAAGCATACCATATTTCCGACAAATATTGTATAAATGTTCCTTTCTTGTATTAAAAATTAAAGATTTTATTTACTTACCTTTTTATTTAATGAGCCTTACTCTATATTTGTGCATGGGACATCAAAATCCAAAGGATGTTGCTGTCCATTGGAAAGAAATGTTAAAGTCTATTACTGTAGATTTCTTCTAACTAACTATACACATGTAATTGTTTCCATAGAGAACTATCTTACCAACAGATCTGTTAAGTTTAAAAATTATATCCATCTCTTCCCCCTTTTAAATCTAGCCATGGTACTGCACAGGGCTCTTCACTTGCATTATTATTATTTGCAATATATATGGACTTCATGATCAAAGAAATTAAGCAAAATAAAGATGGTCTCTTCTCATGTGGGAACACTTGTTAAAGTAATAAGCATTGCTGATGTGTCTTTACAGTTTTTAGAAGCCTTTAAAACATTCATCTTGCCTTTCATATTCTCAATCAATTCCAAATGCTAACTTAATAAACAATCTAAGTTTGTAAGCTGTTTACTTAGAAGTTACTTAATGCAATAAAGTTCACAGAAACTTAATCATTGTTTTTTTTTTTTTGGAATTTCAATAAATTTACTTAAGGTTGAATTAAATCACCATTTGAATCATTTTACTGTCTGCAAGTATAGTAAAAAACTAAAAGCAATCTGTTCAAAAATGCTTTATGCTATATATAAGGTATTTTGAGCTCAGACTTTCACATGGCCCTCAACTCTCCACACTGTCTCATACCATTGATACACTTGACCACATATATGCCTAAAAGATAAATAATAACCAATATACATATTTTGTGCTAAACCAGCAATCATCAATTGGTCCAGATTATCATCTGTACAATTTGTATCATCATTGCTATTCTTGGTGGTGTATTTGCTTTCTAAAGCCCATTGATGCATCATTTCAAAAATATTTTTTGAAGTCTTATGTTTATAATAGAATTATATATTTGGGGATATCTTCATATTGTTGATCATTTATTACTTGGTCTCCTATCTGTAAAGGAGTCTTAATCTAACATAACCTTGATTATTTGTCTTCTATATTAGGATAAAATATACATTGCAATCTTACTTAGTCTAATGCTAAAGCCATTCTCCCACCTTTAGCACTTCTTAATTAGCTTTCATAGGCAGGTCATTACTTTTTCACTGCTCATGTTATGGAACAAGCAAAAATGTTTGATTATTTCAATAACAAATTTCTTGTCAGTATATTATTTACAGATTCATAAAAAAACATATAATAGTCATCTATAGCCAAGTTTGCCAATTGCCTAAGCAATAATCACATTACAAATTATCTGTGTACCTCTGACATGATTGAAATATCTATTTAACTTAATACTAGATACAATTCCTACTCAAACTTTGATTCCACTTGTAACTTATGTAATGTGCTCATACTTCTTATCCATATGTCTTTCTGTATTTTACAAATATAATTAATATCAAGAACTTGCTTAAATAAATATTAAATTGTAATATGCATATTCTTAGAACCATGTGACTTGTTCACTATTTCATCATTTTTGATACAAAAAATATACATCCTTTAAAACAAAGATAAAGAATGATTTAGTAATTACTTAAATCCTCTCAAATTCTTATCTAAAAATAATATAAACAATTTGGCAGTATAATATTTTTTTGACTTGCACATTATTCCAGCATTAATTCACAATGATATTAATAGCCAAACCAAGCTTATCCTTCGATGCGATTATATATAAAGTATATAAGTTGTAAATAAATTACATATTCGTTTATATTGGATATTAACAGTAGCAAACTTTCCATCCAGTAGTGGCACCAAGGTTTGTGTATAAAATCCGTATCTAGTACCTACCCATCTAATAATAACAATTCGTGTAAGCATATTAAGTAGTGATCACGTGATGTTTTAATACATTGGATATCACTTTCTTCAAATTTGAATTATTCTTCATTTGCCTTGCTTGTGCTTTCATAAGTTGTGCAACATAAATCTGTCTTCTTGTATATATGTTAATACCTCCTAAGATAATATTAATACTTGTATATAATTTGTTTTTTAGAAAGTTTATTTTATTAAAAAAATAATCTATTATTATATTTCTTTTGTAATTTGTTTTATAATATCAAGCGAACGCTATCATTGGAAAACTAAGTTGATATTTGAAAATATCTAAATTATATTAGCTTACTATATTTTCTACGGCCTTTTGTAAATCAAATAAACGGAATGATTTTATAAAAGAAAACAATTTATTACTAGTTTTTCGAATGAATGAAAATTCTTTAAAGCGACCTTTCTTTGTCATTATTTATTAAATCGATTGATTGTTTTAATGTTTACGTTAAATTTATTATTTATTAAACCTATTAGTTATATATAAATATTAGATTTATTATTTATTAAATGGAATATTTTGATAAATATATATCTACGAGATCCTTGGATTACGCATGAAATTCATATCATTCAGTAGATTACAAGTGGACAAAAAAATAAAACAATTAAGATAATAGTACTCTATTTTCATTGTTTAATCATTTGACCGAAAATATCTGCATTGAAGTTTTTTTTTTTAGATGTTATAATATATTGTACAGGCTTAAACCTGCATTTATATATGTAATATGTTCAGGGTTCGAACTCAGACTTTCACACGACCCACCACTCTCAGTGCCATCTCATATTGCTGACCCACCTGATCACATACATGTTGAAAAGATAAATAATCACCAATATACGTATTTCATGCTAAACCAGCAATCATCAGTTGGTCTAGATTACTATCCTCACACATATATATAATCAGTACTCAGCTTTATATTAAGATAGCCAATATTTATACTTTAATGAATGTTATAGTTTTATGTACATTTTCAATTCAATTTTTTTAAATCATTAATAATGGTAGTTGTTTTGTTGACATCCACGTCGGTGGGATGTCGTTGTTTTTTTTTAAAAAAAATATAGATTATGAACATTCCCAGGCCTTTTTTTAAAAATCACTAATAATGGTAGTTGTTTTGTTGACTTCCATGTTGCGGGATGTTATTGTTTTTTTGAAAAAATATAGATTATGAAAACAACTACCTAAATAATCAAATAGTTTGTTATTAGAGAACTCACAAATGTTTGGGTACTTGCTGTAAGTATGATTCATGTATTTTTAGTTCTTGAGTCACCCATTCTTTCAATAAAATAAATAATGCAATTAAAAGTAGTTTCATGCAATAAATGTTTTTAACCATAAATAAACATTTTTTATGAACATTTTTTATAGAAAGTTCTTTTACCAGTGGAAAAGCATATTGCTATTTATTAATATACTTTTAAACTAAAATTGCAATGTTAAATACTGAAACTAGCCACTAAACATGTATTATTAGATATAGAAAAACCATTAACAGAACTTTTAACTTTCATGATATAATAATTTACACTAAATATTGTCAATGTTCGATTACAGTCTCTTTAGTGAAAGGAAAATTCTGAAATAATTAAATAGCTTACTATCACCTACATAAACTGGATTGAATTTTTGATATAGCTACTATTGTGTATTGGTTTTTATATATTAAAAATATAATACTAGTATCATCTATATTTTTTATTACCTTTTACAATGCTTTTTTACAATCCACTATTGACAGTTCTTCAGAACTCAAAACTGTCAATAGTGGATTATAAAAAAGCATTGTAAAAAGTAATAAAAAATATAGATGATAATATTACATAAATTTGGCAATACAATAAGAAGGATAAAGTTATATTAAAAATAATTATTATATATATATAGAAAAATATTTTTTCAATACATTATATGTATGAATATTCTAAACATTTTTCTTACAGATTCTGAATTTTATGTCAATTGTGTGAATGATAAAGATTTTAGAACATATAATTTTTATAAATGGCTGTGAATAATGGATGACTTTTATATTTTTTTATACTAAAGATACATGTAAAAATGCAGAGATAGAAGTAACGATATGCATAAATTAACTATTTATAATAAAATTTAAAAAGGCCAGCTATACATGTTGCCTGTAAAGTAACCTTATCGCTTATGGCACAATATTAAAAAAAGTATTACTACAGTCATCTTACATAGTATATTCTCATATGATAAAATAAGTTTTAAATATATTTAATTAACACATGAGAAAGTAACTTTAAAATGATAATAAAAAAGATTAGACTAAATAAAAAAAATAAGCATAAGAAGTGGCTTCCCATTAGTTAATCTTCTAAAAAATTTCACCTTACAAAAAATAAAAAAATGGTACAGTATTGAAAAAAATATTTTTTTTCTATCCTTTATTCATCTATTACCTATTTGTCTTTTATATACAAATGTATATAGACTATAGATTTTCACTTTGTTATTTAGCTCTATTTAATAAGCAATAAATCAATGAAAATATAAACACACTGGCAGTGGTAATCTTCCATTATTTATATTCCAAAAATGTCAGCTTTCAATAATTACAAAAAAAAGCTGGTTTTTCTACAGTGTGTTATAAATTACTTGAATCAATATTAAACATACCAAATAGTATAAATTATTTACTTTTAAAACTAATAATAAAGTATATAAATTATATAAGATTTGACAATTTAATTCCTGCAATGCATCTTCAAAAAGTATACATGAGGAAGTGTACACTAGTAGCCACTGTCACATTCAAAATAGTTCTCCTGTGCATCTATACATGATTAAACTGGTATTTCTCCTTCTGCAAGGACACTTGGAACTTATTTTCAGGAATATTGTTGAGCAGCTGTCTCACATTGTTTTGAGTATCAGTTACATCCTTTCAGTATGGTTTTTAATTTTGGAAGTAACCAAAAATAACAGGAAGCTAAATTGGGTGTTATGTAATTGGTATTTTTTTAGCAAAAAGTCTCCCACAATGAGGACACTATGATCCATTTTTATAGCAAAGCATACACACATAAATTTATTATCTTCTCATGTTCAATACTTATGTGATTTCACTACAATTAGGTCATAGGTGACACTACATGCCATTCCAGGAATCAAATTATCATAAGTCATATGCTTTAAACAATATTAAAAAATTATCCAATACAATATTTTAAAGAATCCTTAAAATATAATTTTATTATCCTTTATATATACAATACATGTTAATATATCACAATTTTGGTGATAAATGGCTAAATTATGCAGCTATACAATATATATATTGATTAAGAGATGTCTATTCAGGAAATTTGGAGAGAAAAGTGGTCACTTTTTAAGTTGGACACAAATATAATAATTTCTGCCACTGGTAATAATAATATTTGTTAATGAAGTTTACTAATTAAACCATACACAAGCATGAAGATAAATAAAGTTATGCACTTACATCAATGCATAAAGAAAATCAACTATTTCATAAATTTACAGTATTTAAGTGGAAACAGGTGCATTATCAGGTGACCCTGGGTTTAAATAAGTCTTATCTCTTCTCTTCATATATCAACATGATATTTACTAGTTAAATTAGAAATGCCTGGTTTTATCCAAGAAAAAAATAGATAAAATATTGTACCAGACAAAAGATTTGGGTTTCACATATACTGACCACAAGAGTGCCATTAGTCCAAAAATCAGAACTAGACATTTATTTTAAGGGTAGACAGGATATACGAACCTGAATGCACTGGACTAGCTCAACTAAGCAAATGAGATCTTATGTTTTGTTCCAACAGTTGGAAAGGTAGCAACAGAAAATAAAATCAACTACATAAACAAAAATTATTAGTAGCATGATTAAATAAACATAAATCTAGATAAACTTTAAAAGTCACTTAAAATGCACTACTTATACATTCATCAAAATTAAAATATTTTAACATTGCTTAGAAACGATTCCTGCACTTATAATTATAGTGGAAAGAGTGCAAAAATACTGACAGTAGGAAAAGTACTAGTAAGTATAGAGTGATCTCACACAAAAAAGGGGGGTAACTTCTTGCTTACAACCCATAGTTATGAAAGAATAAATCTCCGTATTTCAGATTTCTGAGAGCTTATGCTGAAACAGGAGAAATGCAAAGGCAGTTTTTAAAACATTAACTAAAAAAAGAGTGTTGAAAGTTATTACTTTCAATCAATTGACCTCTCTCTGAGTGAGACAGGCTAGGAGCTCATGATCTAATAATTGAGAGGGTTAAAACAATCGTGCATACCCCTAATAAATGAATGGGAAGCTTGAAGGAATAAAACTAAAGACTATTATATTTTGTAATAGTCTATTATAAATAATTATAGTTCGATGACATAAGTAGGGCTAATAACAAAATGGGTCATGAGTCAGAAGCTAATTAAAATAGTCTGTAATATCCAGACTGCTCTCTATAACAAAAAGGAATGTGAGATTACAATTAAGACTATACTATCTAACTTACTAAGACTTAAACGGAACATATAGTACAGGTTTGAAACTAGCAATCAATTAAGAAAAAAACATCAATGCACAGAAACTGAATTGCATAAAATAAAATAAAAACTTGAAATACATGTATATTTAAAAAGAAAACAAATTTAATATAAAATTAGTTAAATTGTAGAATGTAAGATACCTTAACAAATTAGTTAAATGCTAGTGCACTAGGCTTGTTGAGTGTGGTCCATTGATCTGGTTTTACTGACAGTAGGCTTGGGTGAGTCAGTTAGTGGTTTCTTTGTTGTTGGTTCTTATGACATTATAAGCAGTTAATGGAGACACAGGGAGCACAAACCTGTTCTGGAGAAAAGCTTAGCACATCATGGTAGGAGAAAATATCCTTGCAGTAGATTTAGTGTTCATTCTAAGAAGAAGAATTGCCATATCAGCTTTCTTTCAGAATATGCAGAAATCATTCTCTCAGGGTTTTTTGGTAGGAATAGTTTGTGCAAGTATCTCTGAGTTTGTGCAACTATATCACAGAGTTGGTGTAAGTATAATACAATAGCCTGATTAAGCCTTTTATAGCTGAATCTCATATCTGAACCAATTACAAAACTTTTTTTCTTAATTAAAATTTATAAAATTTTTCATCTAACTAACAATAGCTATCTAATTAAAGAAAATAAATTGCCATTTACAGATCTAGGGAATAACAAATGAAAAATTCTTTTCTTTTTCTTTTTAATGAATTATTCTTATCAATCTAAATTCCAAACCTGAAAAGCAATTTATTTATACAATTTACTTTTACATAATAATATAAAAAACTAATCTTGGTCTCTTTTTTTTTTTCAAAAGTAAAAACTAAATATAACTATGGTATTAAATATAACTCCCGCGTACATACATATATATTTGTACAAACTTAAAAAAACAACAACTTTTAATCAAGTTTTATAACAAAATCTAACTTATATAAATTTATTTTTTTAGCCCTGTAACACTTAACTTTGCAATGGTGATTTAAGCATCCATTATAATATATATATATTGAAACACATATGTATTATAAATAGAATGTTAAGAACTTAATCTTTAGCTTAATTACCATATATAAATGAATATTATATGCAATTATTTAAACTAGATAGAATAAAATTTAATAATAATAAAACTTGAAAAAAAAAAGCATAACTTCTAAATAGCATGCCAGAAACAAATTTATAAACTAATTATTATTTACAAATGATTATATTGTAATTAATCAACTTTGTTATATGTTTTGTGCTTTGACATGTCTTCGATATATTATACATATTATAGTGTATTCTTAATTAATAATAGTAATTAGTTTACCACGTGAGAAATACATTTGAAATAATACTAACAGTTGCTTTTTAGTAGTATAATTGATTGTAAAAAATTAATTTTTTTGTGATAAGTCATGTATTATTGTCAAGCGTTGTTAGCCGAGAGGTCATCGCAACCGCCTTGCAAGCAAGTAGTTGGTTGCAGACGGTTGTGGGTTCACGTCCCGGTCGATGCTATGACATATGAAAAAAAAAGTCATGTATTATTATTTCATTTAAATAAAACTTTATTCTACTAAATGAGTGAAGCCATGGGTATAGCTTGTATTTATAGAAATCTAACTTTCAATCTTACAAATCCATCATACTGTTATCTAAGCTTAACGAAAAATAATTTTTAATTTAATAAAAGTGATCATCAATCATTTATATATTTATCGAAAGGTGGCGTTAGTGAGAAAGGTCTTTTTAAAATAGTAGCACTTTTAAAGTAAATTTTTGCAATATGTATATATAGATATGTATTAATAAATAGAATAACCTTGCCATTAGATTTCCAAAAATTTGTGTTTTTATTATATAAAAGCATTGCCCAATTATGATTCAATTTATGTTTTTTTTAAATTTTAATTAAAATTATATTTAGTAATTTTTTAAAGTTTGACTGCATTTGAAAAATTTATATTTTAATTTTTAAAACGAATTTTTTTATATATATACCTTAATTTTTATTTCAAGTTAATTAAAAAAAATATTTTTATTCAATTATTTTGTAATAGAAATAATGGAAGTATTATTGTAAATGTTACATTAAAAATATATCAACATTATTTCTTTTTATATAATGTTTTAAATTATTATTTCTAAGTATAAATGTATTTGGTATCGTGGAATAAAAAACAATTTTAATAAAAACATTATATACATACATATAGTTTTAACACAATTTTTGTATGCACATAGAAACTTACGCAAGAAAGTGAATGTATATTGAACATTCATAGACAAACATTAAGGGCAGAGCAAAACAAACATCAAATCTCCGGGTTCAAAAATATTTCAATATTGAGAATAAAACATCAGAGTTGAAAAAAGCGATGTAATTTTTTTCTGCTCCGATGTTTTAGTTTGATTACTGAAGCATTTTTATAGCCAATGTTTTGATGTTCGTCAAGCATTGGTGATCGAGAGGTCAGCGACAGCTGCTTTACAAGTAGTTGTCCCGGGTTCGCTTCCTGGCTGATACTATGTCACATAAGAAGAAAAAAAATGTCTTGATGTTTTTTTAACATAGGTGCTCAGGATTTTTTTCTATGCATACCTAATATTTGTAAAACATGACAATGCACCTAAATTCATATTAATAGTTTATATACTTTGATTTTATGCACCTCTTTATATTTGCACTGAAATCACATATAAATCTAAATAAAATGCTTTTATATTAATAAATGCCAATTTTCACGGACAAAAAAATTATACAGGTTTTGGTTCATCCCTGTGTGTTTGCTTACTGCTATTATTATAGCATTCATAAGTTTTGATGAATGTTACTTTCATCATTTAGACAAAAAGAATGCCAGAGTAACTATTGCCATAAAGCTGCTTTTACAATCCAGATAATGATAGATGAGATTTAAATAAAAGATTAGTTAATCACAATAAAAAGCAATCTTTCACATATGCACGCAGTGATAAAAGAAATCCATAATAATTTGCAAGTTTCAAGTTTAAATTTAGATGAATATTTTATGAAGTTAGGGATATAAATTAGCCTACTGTTTTTGTTGTTGTTGTTGTGGGTTTTTTATTAGCTTTATTTCCCTAGAATTTATTTTTCCTCCTTGTATTATATTATTATTGAATTATCACTTCCTGCATTGAATCTATTAAACACAATACAGGCTTGAATTAAGTATATTTTATTAATCAAAATATAATCTGATTCCAGATGTACCTTACTTTGGATTTTTTTCTGCAAAACAAATTATAGTCTACAACATAAAGAAGATGGAATGAATTTGGAGAGACCTTCATTCTGCAGATGACCAATAGTGGTTGAAAATAATGATGATGATACAGTTTATTTGCCACAATTTTAATATAGGTGAATTGTTTCCATTTCTTTTTTTACAGCCACATCTATCTTCTCCATTTTTATTTTTAAATTTTTCCCAGTTTTAGAATTAATGTTTTTCACTATAATTTTAAAATTTAGCAGAACAAATATTTTAGATTTACCATGAAAGATTTTAATTCTAAAACTTGTTGATGCATCAATGAGAATTATGGCATTTGATGTTTTTCATTTAGGTAAATGCCTAATATTGCCCCTCCATTTTATATGTCAATAATTTCCACAGTATGGCTTTTCAACTTTTTATTTATAAAAAATCTCACTCTTCTTGTGTTTCTAATACTTATATTTTTATAGTGAAGGACATGATTACTTTTCAAATCAATTATTTCTTCATCTTTCTCAATGTTTATTAGTAAAGAAAATAAAACAAAGATGAAAAATTCTAAGCTTCAGCCACTCAGAAATTTGAAAAGTTATCTTTGACTGCTTTTCTATAAAGAGTTGTTGAAGAAACCTTTGCCTGGAAGTGGAAAATTTAACTGGAAGTTAATATTTTCAAAATTAATGTTGTTACTTTAAAGATTTTTAAATAAATAAAGAGATATGTATTGGAGAGCTCAAATTATGTGACACAAGTATCTAAGTTACATTATCAGTTCAGAATTTACATGTGAAACAATATTAATAAAACACTTTTTCTCTCTCTCACCTCATCCTGCCCACCTTTCCCTATAAGTATATATTGAATTAAATATTTTCATGGCTTGTTACTATAATAAAGAATAGAAATGAGAAAATACTATCCATGTAAATAGAGATAAACCTTTAACCTTTAATGTTTACAATAAATTATCAATTGCTACTAACTGACAACCCCCCGAGGCTAAACATTTTTTCTCATTGTTCTATAATAACTCTTTTGTTGGAGTTTTCCAGTCATTATAAGTTCACTTCAGGATAAAGGTCTATTCAAGTTTAATCCAGTTTCTCCAATCTATAGCTTCTCTCTCCACATTATACCATCATATTTCTTTATTTCATTAATTTATCTCATATGTGTCTCTTTCTAGGTATTTTACAATATCTTAGGATACAGTTTAACATTTTAATTGTTATGTCTTATCATTTCTCCTAGCAATATTTCCAGCATAATTGTATGTCGTTTAATTCTTCCAATAATGTTTGTAATACTTGTTTGTTCTATCACTCATATATTTTATTTTTGAAACCTTTTTGTTACTCCTCACCTTTATCTTTTCAATACATTGCTGGATAGTCTGAAATCTCTGTATGGCTCTTCTGTTAAGAATCCAGCTCTCAGATTTATAAATATAAATAAGAATGAGTTAAACACATTTATTAAAGTTCTTTCATATATATGTACATTTATTAACAGGACATTACTAATCATTAAATATTACAGCAGTACTATCTGTATTTTAAAAGTCACAAATTAAGCATCCAGAAAAAAATAACTTTTCCATTACTGCTAAAATTTTAAGTAGGTAGAAATTTAGAGTAATCTAAACAAGAACGTTGCTAAATTAATATAATGAATTAACTTTTCATTTTATGTTTTTAAGGCACAAGTATCAATGATGGAAAATTTAACAATAGGGAATGTCATGCTTTATTATTTCCACTGTAGCTTTATGCACTAACTTAATTATATATTGTAACTAGTAAAAAAGTATGAATAATAATGTGAGCCACCTACATCACTAAAAAAAACCAATATACACTGATCGATTGGAACCCCTTAACTGACCAAAAGGCTATTAATTAATATGATGAACATAGAGTAAAAAACAGATATGCCAACAAACTGCCAATCATATACCCAACATTAGCTCAAAAATATAGTCGAATCATAATATTAATATAGTATAGATTAAGTTCAGAGTTCAAATGCACATATGCTACAATAATATAAGTAAACAATAATAAATAAGCATTATTAAAACAATTGCCATAACATAGAAAATTAAGAGGAGGAGACTTCTCACACTTTTTTTTAAAAATATAAAGCATATGACACAAAAAAGGTTAGGTGTCTTTAAATCTTCTTTCACGACACATCCTCAAAATACAATTACATCTTATAATTATGATGGTTACCTTTTACTAAAGGAACACATGGCTTTTCTATGTTTTGCCACACACCTCTTTCTTAAAATAATAATTTGTTCATAAATGTAACAATTTTTAATTAAATAATCTTATGAATAAAATATATCTCAGGATTCTAATGTAATGAATAATCTTATAATTTATAATTTTGTTCTTCTGTTAATTTCTTAAACCAAGTAAAGAATGTGATCCTAGAAAAGCAACAGTAGCAATAAGACATACACATACCCTTAAGATAATGTCTCATAAAAATACAATTATTAATTTATAGTTTAAATTAAACATAAAAAACTTAATTTAAAATAAAAATAACACACTAGGATAACATTCATAATATCATGAATAGATAAGGGGTTTTATGGCTATCCAAAATCTCACATTAAATAGGCTTACTTGTAATCTTCTTCTAAAATAAAACCAAGCAATCTTATCATCTTAAGTTGATGATGAATAAAATCAAATGATTTTTTGAATAAAACAAAGAAATCTTCAACATAAATGAAATTTATTAAAATAACTGTACATCAAATAGTTAAATGATTTCAATTATTTTTTAATTAAAAAAAAAAACACATTTTTTTTATGTTCTCTTAACATCAGAAATGCAATTCAAATAAAGTGACTTTTATGCCAATTCTTTGTATTTATGTGTTCTTAATGCATAATAAACAAATATAATTGTGTGGTAAATATTATAATTAGATTTTTGAAAGCAGAAAGATGATGATAAAATTCAAGTAAGCTTAAATTAATAATAAAAATTACTTTTATAAATATTAATGATTTATGGAACAAATATCAATCTGTTTCATCAATGCCTTACAAAATCTTATTAAAATAAATTCCCAAGAACAAAAATTAAATAATGTCAAGAAAATTATGTCTTACAAATTTAGAAATAATAGCAATGGTGAGGTTAATATATTCTTATATGACTTTAATAATTACAATAAATTTCCACACTTAATTCTCTATCATACAATTATACAGTCCCTGATCGAAAATATTTAAAATCCAAAATAAAATAAGCTTACCAATTATCATATGGTGATGAATGCTGAAGAAGATATATAACATATTGTCGAACCACATATACAATTAAAATATTAAATATTTTATCAGATTTAAAATCTTGAAGTGTGAAATGGACACAACTACAAGACCTATATATCTAAAACATCTCAGATTGACAAAGAGAATGAATAATGTAAGGATGACATTCCACAGTATCTTAAAGATATAAATTGCCAAGATAAAGTCATGGGTATGAATTCCACTTGGTACTAAGGGATAATAAAGTAGAGACAAAATAAGATGATGGCATGAACCCAAAGTAGTACCTATACATGAGGGCAATAATGATCTAGGACTTTGTCACTAGGCAGAAAATGAGAATGAACCATTAAAAGAAAAATGGAGTTGTCTCAATAAAGCATTGCATATTTAAGTATCAGATAAATGAACAATAAATTCATTGGGAAAGATATAAAATATAATAGAGAGTATGCTACCATGTCTTTTAAAATATGCTGGCAAAACAAAATAATCAATAAAACAGACTAATGCTACATCTCTTTAAAATATACTGGCAAAATAAAATAACTCTAAGAGAGAGAGACTAATGAGAAATCTCTTAAAACAACAAAAACTAAGTGATGTGTAAAATCAATAAAACAATATTAAAACAGGCAAAACTCTCTATATCATGTGAAGTTTATTGGCAATAAAACAATACATATAGAAAAATAGGATATAAAAACAATATGAATAAATATAAAATTATGCATAGCAAAATAATTAAATAATAAGGAATACACACTAGCTTCTGTACTCCTCAAGCATTTTAAACACATTCATAAAATAACTTCCAAAAGGGACAAGGATAAAGTATTTACAATATTAATACTCTGACAATACTCTCCAAAATGAAATAAAGATAAAGTCCTTCATTTTGATATTTCTACCATTATGCTGGATACAGTCACTAAGAAAACTTCTGGAGTATCTGCAACACTTTCCAGAATATTGTAGTCATATTATATATTAAATTTACACACACAATAGTTCACAAAAATATGAAGAAGCATAAACATAACCATTCAGACTGGATAAGTCTAATAAATACAACATACATTAATTATATTTTATAACACATAGTATAAATAACGAATTATTTATTTTAGAAGCACACACTCTATCATTTATTAGCAATTATTATGAAGAGCAATTATTCTATATAAGAAGAGGATGATAAGTTGAAGAGCAAATTTCAGTTTAATTTCTCAGTAGCATAGCAATAAATTATATAATAAAAATTATTGAAAAAATAAATATAAGAAGTTAAGAGTCAATAAATTGAAAATTGTATATATATATTTAATATTTAATGCACACACAATAAAATTATTATTAACAATGTTGTTATTTATCATATTTGTCAATAAAAGAAACCTCTGGTAATATTTAATAAATGAATTTTATACTTTACTTTAAATATATAAACAATCTTCCTAATGCGTTTACAAATGTTAAATATAAAAAAAATCAAGCTTTTAACAAGCTTTGAAAATATCCTCAACCCCAGACCAGTTTCTGCTACTGGTGTCATCAGTGAGGTGCCAGGATATTCACTTTAAATTTACTTTAAATATAGGATTCACAGTAGTCAAACATATTAAACAGATTACAAATCTTTTGCTAAAAATATGCTGACTAATATTCACAAGGTCAAAGTTAAGCAATATTTGTCTACTTAAAGATAATTTTATTCAGATGAGCATATATACATTTAAGTCATTTAGCTACATACATTTTATAAATAAAGCAAATGCAATATAAAAATTTTTAATTATCCAATTATTTTCCTTGACAATAAGTATGATAGTTTTAAAATATTGTATTAATAAAATTATTTTATCATTCAACAGTCCTACAACTTCTGGTTAAAAGTTTTTACTTTATGTAAAAATGATTTGACATGTAATAAAATATTTAGTTAACATTAACTATAAAAATTGCATGAAGTTCATATGAAGAATAAATAAAATCACTTTAATATTAAAATGAAATATTTATAATTTTTTCAAATATTCTAGAAATTATATTTTCTAATTTAAATATAGAATATAAAGTGAAAGTAATAACATCTTTACATAACAGGAGTAATATCTTTTGCTATGTTCTATTATTGGATCAGATTTGGAAGAAAATGATCCCATAATGCAATACTTTGTTGAAACTTTAACATGCTGAAAGCTTGCAGTTAAGAATAACCTGGACAAATATTACCTTTTAATAATGCATGTTTTTTAAATTTATATAAAAAAAGAAAATTAGTTAAAAGTAATTAAAACTAATGAGAGATCAAGATAAATATATGAATTAGACAATTATGTATAGGTTAGGTATGTTTTTCACTTCTCTGGCTTATATAAATCAAGTCATGCATTCAATTTTGATTGATATAATTGACAACCAATATACATCCCAATTAATCTTACTAATCATAAGGTCAAAAAATTTTCAGTACTCATTAAACAATTTCTAAAAATAGATTTAATTAACATAATTCAAAAAGTTTCTTGAGACAATTTCTGGACAGAAAATCAATTAATTAAAAATGACATCATTTTTAAATAATTTTTTTTAAACAGGTTATTTAACAAATTCAAATATATTGCAATAAATAAAAAATATATTCTTTAAACCCAATAAAATGTACATTTTTTAATAAAATATATTAATATTTTTTAAAAAGATCTCAGCCTATTTTTTTATTACACCTGAGTCTTTTTTTATGCGATAGATAGGTTCCACAAAAAATCCACATAAAAGAAGTTGCACAAAAGTAGACTTAACATACATTAAAAAATGTGGGATAGGTTCCATAATTTTCAAAAATCGCATAAAAGCCAAGCAACAAGGTAAAATGACTTTAAAATTCACATAAAAAATAAGGACATAAAGTATGACTAATAAAAAATGTCAAATATTTGAAAAAAATTGATACAAAACAAACTTTTTTTACTTTTTTGATTAACTATTTAATTTTATTCAAAACAATATGTTTTTATGTGTAATTTATTTTACATTTTTTCATACATATTTTAATCATTATCACTATTTGACAATATGCAGTTCATTTGTGAACTGATAAGATATCAGATTCATCACAAAAGGAAATACAATTAGTGCCAGCTTCAGTCTTGTGCTGTGTTAGTGGTTTTCAGTCAACAATGTAATCAGTAATTAAACTTTGAGATTATGATTTTACTTATTGTTTATGAAGCTCACAATATCCAGACTGCTATGTCTAGCTGTTAGAGAACGCATTTCCATGAGTGCAACTATATACATGCTTCCACAAATGTGTTAATAATGACCAATGGTTAAATTTTATTTTAGACACATATATATACATGGAGAAATTTTTAGCCAAAAAAAAGTTACAAATAAAATAAAAGTTCTTAAATATTTTTACTTATAACTTTTTTCTGTCTAAAAGTTTCTCCATGTATATATGTGTATAAAAGAAAATATAAACATACACATACATAACACAGACATACAACTATTTAGCTCTCATTGAAATTTAGTTCATAATTCGTGTCATTCACAAGAAAATGATTTTTCAATTGATTAGAAAGTTGAAGACTTTCTCAAATCATTTTTGCTGTGAAACGAACAGGTTCCACTTCTGTTTCATTATCTTTTTCTAAATCTTTTACTGTATCTAAATTTATTGCCAAACCTTTTTCCAACAGGCATTTAAAATATAATATTTGAAATACAGGCACTCTTCATATACCTGGAGCCTAATTGTAAGTATAGGAAATTTGAACTCAGACTTTTAAGCACCTTTCAACTATTCACACTGTCTCATATCACTGATACACATGATCACACATGTAGAAAAAGATCAATAATCACCAATATATGTATTTATATTTATATGATACTCTTGATGACATTACCATTGTCACAACAACTGTTGGAAATTGCTCAAATTTTACTCAATGATGAAAAATTTGTTCAATAAAAAATTTGCCTCCAATTAATAAGTGAAAGGGAGATTTAAAAAAATTGTATACAGTGAAAATGAAATCCTGTTTTACAAGTTCAATATTATTATTCCATTTTAAACCAAAATAAAGAATTCATATTATAAATTTAATACATTTTAATGGATATAAATATTTTTATATATGTTTTCTTAATAATTTTTCTATATACTAATTTATGACAAACATATAGGAAACATAAAACATTTAATTTTATAATAGCTATTGCTATGGTGATTGTAGTAACAGAAATTGAAATGTGTAATACTTAATAATAATATTGATTCTCTTCAAATGATTTTTTTGATCCACTTAACTATTTTCAAAACCTATTTATTTATTCACTTGTTTCTATATATATATTTTGAGGTTGATCACAACAGATTTATAAATTGATGCTAAATGTTAATAATAAATAAAAATGTTGTTTGAATAGTATAGTTGTTATAGTTACCTGGTTAATATTAATACTTCAACACTTCCCTTATCCATAGATCAAGTAAAATAAAAATTAAACAAGATCAACAAACTTCTTCAATATCTCTAGACTAGTTTCTAGCTTATGGTTTTCATTATTGAGAAACCTTATATCTGAGAGCACTGCATCTAGACTTTTGGATCTAGTGCAACCCTCTAGCAACCACTATTTACTGTTTCAATTAACTATAAAGTTATGAATGAAAACTGAAAACATATTAATGTTCTTAATCCAAACTCATTCATTTGTATAGTCATACAGATCTGAACCAAGTTCAGTATCTATACATTTTGGTGTCTTTGGTTTTTTAATATCCATAGTAACTATAATTTTTTGGTCAGTACTGTACGGAGGAAGTTGCTACTGCTAAAAATTTACTTGCTGATAACATTAGCTTTTTAACATTTGAACTAGATAGTAGATGTCAGTGAAGAATATTGCAGTAACTTCTATTACCCAGAAGATAGACATGCACATACACACATATAAATATATATATTAACAGAGTTTAATTGATCTAAAAATATAGTAGTAAATGCAAAAATAATTGATAAAAACCAATGTAAATTATTTTTTAATTAATTCATGTATAATTTTTTTTTTTATAATGATATTATAAGATTCTTAACGTTAATGTGGTCCAAAACTAACTTATTGTTATAAGTGTGAGTCATTCGCTGATTATTGAACTGCTGCAGATAATTATTTTAAATTAATTTAATTAATATCAGTTAAATTTTAAAGCAGAATTACATAAAAATTATAAAGAACTAAAGTGTATTTTTTTTCATATGTCATAGCATTAGCAGGGAGGCGAACCCACAACAACTGTCTGCAACCAACTGCTTGCTTGCAAGGCAGCTGTGCTGACCTCTCGGCTAACAATGCTTGCTATTTGAAAGATTTACAAAATTAAACTGCAATTTCTTTTCTCTTTTTTTTTATTTTATTATAAAATTATTACAAAACATAAGGCATGATCATCACCTCTTATTTATCTTGCTTTAGAATGACATTTTTTAATATGTAAATTTAAAACAAACTTCTTACAAATTTAAAGAGTAGGGTTTTATATTTTTAAAAAAGTCTCAACTATATCCTGAGATTAAATTGAAAGAATGGATTTTATTAGAATAAATGTACAATTGAGTATTTACAGATGTATATAAAACTATTTTTCTTTTACTATAGCTGTGCCACCTAATGTAAGCTTTAGTAACTAATAGTGCTTAATAAATCCCTATCCTGTGGTATATTATTCAATAACCCCTGATTAATTTTTCATTTATTCACCAACGAAGAGCTTTGGATCTTAAAAGTGTACCTGAAACTTTAGAATCTAATGCCATAAAATAGAAATTAGTTTGGGGATATTGGATAATACAGCATAGATAAGGATTTATTAAACACTATCATTCTGCATCTATTGGTTACTAAAACTTACATTAGATGGCATAACTGCAATGAAAGAACAAAAGTATATGCTACTGAACTGCAATGTATAAGATAGTATCATATAATAGGTTCATAAGAAACTTTTAAAAGTTAGGTTTATAAACTAAAAGAAAAAAGAATGGGATTATAATCATTAAAGATAACTATCTCTAGTTCATCACTAACCTAATGAATTATAAAAATGATGTTAAGATTTGGGACAGCTATTAGTTTTTCTGATCTTTTTACAAATATAACTCTTACCAAAATCAGTTTCAATAATTTGTCACTTCTAAATTTACAATCAAATGTAGAATAACACTCTATAATTACTCATGATTGACCTTTGAACAATAACAGTTTGACTTTTATAAATAAAATAGCTTAAGGACGAAATTAAATACTTGTGGAAAGAAACATGATGATCATAATAAAAATGAATTGACAAAGAAGTCAATGGATCTGAATGTTGCTGCAATAAAATGATTTACTTATCATATTGTTCATTGCCTTGAAAGCACAGACTATTTACTAGATTGTTTCAAAATCTAAAACCTTCAATAAGCCAGAACTAGATACATAGAAAAAAGTAATAGACTAAATTTTTTGTACAAGAGATACAAAACATATCAGGAAAACAAAAGAATTATGATGTAGATGGTAGAAGATTATTAAATGGTTATGAAAATAAATAAAAAATAGTAAACTTTTGATGATAAATATTGAGGATGCCTTGCTCTAGAGCAGTGATGGTGAATCTTTTTGAGAAGTGGGTCAAATTTTTGTTCATTATTTTTTTTAGTAATAGCTCATGGGTCACTAAGTCAGTGGCATCACTTGGAAAGGGGGAGGGGAGGATGGTTAAAAACTACCATTTTTTGGTTCTCACCTTTCTGATCTAAAAAATTAGTTTATAAAAATCAATGTGTGGGTCATTTAAAAAGCCTGTGTGCATCAGTGTCTGACCTACAGGTCATAGGTTTGCCATCACTGCTCTAGAGTATAGTCTTAGTCATAGATTATATAAATATAATAAACAGTCACACTATCTGAAACTAACTGAAATATTACAAAATCTCAAATATGTCTATATTATTTAATACTTTACATACAAATTGGGTTACATTTATGGCAAATGACCCAAAAGATATGTCTTGCAAATACAGGTTTAATATTTCATTATATAATGATGAATAAAATTATATATATATGGCACTTTGGAGATATAATAGTTTTTCAATTTATTTAGTCACATAAATATAAAACACATGAAAATAGCCTACTCATTCACCATCCTTTGTATATATTAATGGTAATTTCAGATTATGTAGTCTATACATAAATTAAAACAATAGACAAAATGTATCCTATAATTTCAAAACTACATCAAAAACTAAGTTTATATAACAACCAGAGCTTAAAGTGGGAGTGAAAACACTCATTCTTTTGTTATTTTTGACATTACATACCTGAGTGGGAGATAGTTACTTTCTTTCAATTGAAATATTTAAAACAGGTTATGAGTATTATATATATTTGCAAGAAAATCAAGTCATACATCATGTGACTTAATTGAATAAGCTTGTATTACAAATGTTATATAATGAGTGTTAATAGCTCTTAACAAGATTTTCTGCATATCCCTATATCCCACAGACCCCCGATGACAGCTAACAGCTATAAGTCGGTCTATGGTTATAGGAATATTCGGAAAAAGCTATTAACGCTCATTATATAATATATATATCAAACTATATTTCATGTGATTTCATTCTAGCCAGCGAGTGAATGAATGTCATGTGAAATCCCAATCACAATAATATTTTACAGATTCCCATTATCTATTATGCTAATTTCAAAACAGTACTTTACAATCAATAATTCGTGTACAATTATATATGTGCACAAAACTCATCAAGCACTGTGTGCTGACATATATACATATATAAAAATATTTATTCCAAACTAATGGAATATTTTTTTTATTAAGTGATATAAATTTGCCCCCCCCTACCCAATTATTATTTTTTTAATGTCAGCAGGAATGTTTAACATCAAACTTAATTTATCTTTCTATCTTCTTTCCTCACCTCTGAGGATACATCGATAACTAATCCTCTTTCAAAATCTTATATTATGTTCTCCGATTTTTTCTTTAAATATTCCAGTAACATGTTTTTTTTTTTTTTAGAATTAAAATTTCAAATTATGTTTTATACACTTTTCACTTTGTCCACAGACTGTATTTTTTATTTCCATAGATTGTTTCCCAAGTACTTATTTCTTTCCAGTTTTAAAAATCCTGACCTAGTTTTAAATAAAAAAATCACTGGCTCGTTTATTATTAAAAAAAAAAAATATTGTTTACTTTCATACAGGAAGTGATTTAATGAATTGCGGCTTTTATTTATGGAATCACTAAGCCAATAAACCCAAACAAATCTGCTAGATTCATATTTGCTTCTATATTATTTTTCAACTTACTTTCCTCAAATTTTAAATTTATTTACATTTTATCATATTTTTAAGTTATTATTATTCTTTATTCAATTAATTTTAGTTTTATAAGCGTCTTTATTATTATTATCCAGTCCCAACATAAAACCCCGGAATACTTATTTTCCCATAAATTCACTATTTATATCTTTTCTGATTATTTCTAAGCTCTAGTAATAAATCGATATTTTTCCTTTTTTTTATTTTACTCAGTTTTCAAAACAAATACCTCAAATTATTCTATTTATAAATATATTTTCTTATTGCCAGTATGGTTGTTCAAGCTTTATAATATAAATTATTTTCTTTACAATTATTATAAGTAGTTCGTTTCTGGTAATTTTCTTATTATTATGTACTATCATTTTATTTTCCATATCTGCTATCCATCTATTTAATCCTCTGTTTTTTATTATTAGTAAGCCTATTTTTTTTATATTCAATACTATTACAATTAATAATTCTTATAACACATCCATTCTATATTTTATACAGACTAATTGGTATAAATTCTTTGTCCAATGTTTTAACATACATTACTATCTTTTTCACTCAACTTGTTTGCTTGTTCTTTTTTTAAAATCTAATTAATAACCATTCTAACTATTCTATTATTATCCATAAACTTCAATCTACACATATAGTACTTTCAAGTCATTCATAAATGAGTATGGTCTTTCTAACGCCCAAGCACAAAGAGAGAGACAGAAATTTTTCTAGAAATGAGTGTTCATGACTATATAAAAAAATCCTTAAAGCACACATATGTTCACCTACAACACATATTGATCCATTTTTTTGTTTGTCTGATATTTTGTGTTGCTGCCTTTAATTTCTTCAACATAAAACTTTTCTTTCTGAATTATTTCAGTACCATGTCTGATTACAGCACTCAAATATATTGTATTCTCTGCAATATCTTTTTTTTCTCATGTGTCATAGCATTGGCCCGGATGTGAACCCGCAACCCGGGCAACTGCATATAAGGCAATCATGCTGACCTCTCGACCACCAATGCAAGACTGCAATATCTTTTTTTGGAAACAATCAACATATAATCTACCAAACATTTTAAACTTCTTTTAAATTTCTTCATGCAAAAACTTATCCATTCTACCTCCCATTTATTTTGTTATTTGCCATTGACATATCCACATCCAAACCATATCTATCTTGTTTTTAAAAAATTCTTTTAAAAATACAATAGAATCTATTATAATGATATAATTGATTATAGAAGTTTATTTATTATATAAACAATTTGTTGTAATTTACATTGAAATGCAAGTCCACAGCTTAGGTCAAAATTATACTTTTTAAATGGAGGAAAAATATAATACAAAATCAAAAACAAAAATATAAATATACAAACAAAATTAATTTGTGCAAAAAGTATGCAAAATTTTGATGAAAACTAAAACAAAATTACAAGCATGTTGAGGCTCTGGAAAGAGAAGCTACAATAAATACTTATATGAATCAATAAAATACTTGACAGCTGAATGCTTTCGAGGTATTTAGCCTCATATTCATAGCCATAAAAAACAAATAGTGCAGAGTAGAATGTAAATAGAAATATGCAAATTATATTTAAATTATGTAATTAGCCCAACATTTGGAAATATCAAAGCAAATGTCACATCTGTTAATGGAGTTATTGTTACTATTAATAAAGTACATTTCTTTGATTTTTCATTTACAGTCATTCTTTTCAATGCATACTATTCCAGGGTTAGAGGGTTCAAATATGTGACCGGTCCTTTTTGAGTGCTCCGAAAATTCTGTGATCTTTCATATGTATATTTGTGTTAATAGTGGCTTTGATTCCACCATAGTAAATAACATGCCATTCAGGCTGAGGGCATGAGAATATACTTTTAAAAGCATAAAATTAATATATATATAAACATATCCTAAAATTCATAGAAAATTGATTAATACATATCACTTATAGAACTATGACTTTCACAATTGGAAATTTTTACTATATTTTTTTAATTAAATTCTAAGTTTGTTTTCTATTTTATAGAAATATTAAAATAAATTTTTTAAAAGGCAAAACAAATATTAATAAAATTCACTTCTACTTTTGTTTGGAAGTTGTTGTTTTTTTTTTTTTTTTTTTGATAGTATTAACCAGTTTTCTAACTCAGTTTTTTTAAATATCCTAAAACATCTTGCAAATATGCTTACTATATAAAACAATGGTGTTCATCCCAGCATTTTAATTAGTTAATTGTTTTACAGATTTTCCATTTGGAATTTTTTTTGATGCTGTATTCTAATTTTTTTTCTGCCTAATAGTAAAAATTAAAATCAATTTTCTAAAAACAAAAATAAATATACATTAATAAAAAAAATATATTACTTCTCTTTCTCACTTGCAAATTTTATTTTCACATCTTAATCAGTTTTCTAACTTAGATTTTGAGAAAGGCACTAAAATATCTTATATCTGTTGAAATTCTATGTCAATTAATAACATTCATTGCAACATTTTGGGTAATTGACATTAACTAGCTTTTTTATTTGAAAAAAAAAAATTTCATATTAATGCCAATCAGTTTTCTAACTTAAATTTTTAGATTAGTTACAATTATTATATATCAAAATAATTAAAAATTAAAATGTATGATGTATTTTTACTGCTAAAGATACAAACAAATAGATAAGTGAACTACATTGATAATGTAGGTCTCACTGATAAAGATGTCTGCCATTTTGTATTTATTGGATATATTGGCATTTATTGTATTACTTTTAATGTAGTGTTAGTTGGACAATTTGTTCACTCTGTAAGTCTCAATCAAGAAGATTTCATTGTATACAATATACTTTTACAAACACACAACACATCATTCCCATATATTAACTCTACCATTTTACTCTCTTCTAAATGATTTTTGCTATATCTTATCTGTTATATGATAATACTATTAATTTCTTTACTACCCTTTTGTGTTTCATTGGCCAAATTTATTTCCCAATTTATTTAAATAAGGTTTTTGATTACTTATAAAAATTCTTAAATAATTATATTTATTTACCTCCTTCATATTTATTATTCTGCTCTTTTTTGTCATTTATTACAATTATCATTTATTTTTTTTATTTTCTGTACTATATATATATTATCAGCAAAGAAAATATTTAATAAATATACAATGCATTATTATTCATTAAGAGATTCCAAAATTTCTTACTAATTCTTTTATTGCCTATGTCATTTTTTAAAAATGTTGTACAAATAATATAGGAATAATAGAATATTCTTGTCTTAACTCTATATTACTTGTCAAGCGTTGGTGGCCTAGTGGTTAGCATAGCTGCCTTCCAAACAGCTGGCTCGGGTTCGTTTCCCCGGTCAATGCTTTGACATATGGAAAAAAAGCCCCACTATATTACTTTGAATTTTAACTGATATGAGTTTAATTATTTTCATATAATTTTTTAATCATATCCATTAATACTCCATCCATTCCTACCTTTACAAACTTGTTCACAAGTTATTTCTATTCACTTGGTCATAAGCATTTTCTATATCAAAAAAAGTTACACACATATAAATATAACCCAAGAAGTAACTAGAGCCATCTATAGAATTTAATTTAAAATAATACCATAAATTATATTTGTTATAAAACCTATGTAATCATTTCTAAAATGATGTATTTTTATTATTATTATAAATCAGTTTTCTGCCGAAAATAATTTATGTTTTAGGTTTGCAAGTTTTTATAAAAAGCTAATGTAAATTAATAACTTACTATTACAAGTCCTATATTTGCATGGAAATGGTAAAACCATTTTAAATTATTGTATTTAATCAATTTCTTTTCTACAAAGTTTGAAAGTTAAAAATCAACAGTAAGATATATCTTCGACTTTCGTTTGTTATAGATATGTTAACAATTATAAATTAATCTTGCATCGGAGGCAGACTAAGTCATTAATAGAATAAAAAGAGGGGAAAAAATCCCTCGTAAAAATAAAAGGCAGTCCATTTAAAAGTTTAAATTGATATATGACCAAGAAATGTAGTTTGTTCAACCATTATACAAATGAAGATTAATTTTTTTATGTTCCGTGTGTGTGTGGACATTTGAACTTGAAATGCGAATAAGTTCGAGAACTATAATATTTTTAAGAAAGTTGATTTGAAAATCAATAATTTCTATTGTAATCTTAAATTTTGAGAAATTTTAGCAGTTAATTTTGAAAGATTAATAAATTATGCATTTTCTTTTAAGTTTTATTTTTTAAAAAATAAAGATTTTTTTTCCCCTTTGTAAAAAACATTATATCTTATAGAAAGATTAAAACTATTTGCTATTGGCGCAATATTATTATTATCAATCATATGCAATATTAATGTTCTGCTTATTAATACCGAATATGTTTTTAAAAGAATTATCATCATTGTTCTGTTTTCAAAAACTTTGTTCTTTTTAATAACTCATATAACTTTCTTGCTATTTTTTCATCTTTTCAATCTCCGCTCTTTTTGCCGATGAGTCTTTTATAAGAAAGACTCTAAGTATGCATACAATTCAATACTTCTTTCATTTCTTAATTTCTTTAATCATTAGTCTTTGTAATATATTTATTTAATTAATATCTCTATATTTTTAACATTGTTTTTCCAATCTATCTTTCATTATATTTTCTCACTTATTTATTTATTTTATTGTCTAAATAAAACACTTTATAAGTCTGTTTTTAATTATAAGTTTAAAAAGTCACAATATGATATCTTAACTTTATTAAAGACTCACAAAACTATGCAGTTTTTACTCTAACTTAGCATTATTTCTATCATTACTTGATCAACTTTTAAAATTTTTAATAGCTCTAATTTGCTTTATCATTTCATATGAAACTATTCTTAAATCTTTTTAGTAATATACTTTTCATTCCCTTTATGCCACTTACTATAAGTTTTAAAAAGCAATGATAGTTTCTAGCTGATGGTACTTAATAGATTCCTATCTTGTACTTTCCTATCTGATATCCAGATTAGTTTCAAGCTTGTAGTTTTCATTAGTGAGAAGCTTTGAATCTTTGAACAATGCAAACTAAATCTTTAGGATCTAATGCATCTTCCTTCCAGCTTTTATCATTTACCTTTATGTTATATTATCAAAACCCAAATTGAGAAAAGCATATAAATATTTTAAATTTAAGACAATTTGCTTATATAGTTATATAGAACTGAATCCAATTCAGTTTTTCTACATTAGGAAAGCACAGGATAGGAATTTATTAAGCACTTTCACCTGTAACTATCATTGCTTTCTAAAGCTTACAGTAAATAGCATAAAGAAGGGGGAAGGTTTTACTAAAACAGCAATTTTTAAGCTGAAATTATGTGATAGATCATGTGATATTCTATTGCTTGTATATCAAATCTTGGCCACAGGATAGAGATGACTTTAATTATTAAAAACTAAGGACACCATAATATATAAAAATTGAACTGGATTCAGATGTATATGACTATGCAAAAAAATTGGCTTAGATTAAAAACATTTATCTATTTTCGGTTTTGCCTAATAGTTTGATAGTATAGCATGAAGGTAAATTAGAGGAGCTGGAGGTGCATTACATTCCAAAGCTACAGTTGCAGTGTTTCAGGATCCAAAGTTTATCACTGATGTAAGCCATACTAGTCTAGAGATTTTGGATAGGAAAATGCAGGATAAAGATTTATTAAGCACTATCATCTGAAAACTATCATTGGTTAATAAAACATACAATAAGTTGCATAAAGAAGGTAAAAAAATACACTATTGAAACAGTAATTTGTAAGTTGCAGTAATGTGATAGGTCATGTGATATTTCATTGGCATATTACTCATAAATTTATTGTTTCAATATTTTCATTTCTTTGGATTTACTTGCAATATTATACATTTTCAAACTAATTATAATGTTGTTTTTTTTTTTAATTTTATTTAGCATTTTGTTGGTTTTATCTTCATTGCTTTGAAAATTGTACCATACTATTAGAAAGTAATACAATAATAATATACATAATCTTGTGGTTAGCTGCACAAAGTTCAAGCAAAAATTTTTTATTGAGTGGATGGATTGAGCATAATAGTTCCACACACTTGATAAAAGCATTTTTTATTTTTCTCAATTGGGAAACAAGCTAAAAGCTTTTAGTTTTAGGATTTTTCACAATACCTTTGTAATAAACTGCCTAAAAACAAATGATCATAGGGTCATTTGCTCAGAAGAACACCTGACATATGGGCATTAAACAATAAATTTAACCTACACTTCCATTCAATTTATCTCGATGAGAAAGATACCTAAAATTTTAGCTGGAAATTTATCCAGGAATCTTTGAGACTGCCCTCTAATACTTCAATAAACCACACAGGACATATAAAACATTGAATTAACATTAACTGCATTTTAACAGAAATAAAAAAATTATTAAACAACTTTTTATAATTATATATTAATAATTATAAGATAAAGGTAATATTCTTACACTTTTTATATTCATTTTTTAATAAAAGAAACAACCTATTTTATCAGTCAATTATCTTCCGATTCACACACAAATTTTTTAAAAGTATCTTCTTTTATAATCATTTTTCTCTCTCTTTATAGATTAGTAAATAGAATAATACAAACTATCACCTCAAAAATCTTTTCAAGATAACCAAATAATAATCACTTTTACTTGCTGCATAACTTTCAAAACTGGTCACCACTATTTCAAGAACATTTTATAATCCATTAAAATGAGAAGAGTGTTTTCTAAATAAAACCATCAATTCTATTAGAAATACATCAAGTGAAAACTCTGGAAAATTACTTAGAAACACATGGCAGCTTTATTAAAGCTTTTATATTTTACAGCATCCAGTCTTTTCTTGCACTGAAACGTAGTTGTTGTTAATAAATTTATTAATAAGTTTCCTGAAACATAAATTACAATATAAGTTTTAATTAAAACTTCTCTTCGATTCTCTCATTCCATCGTATTTAGTAATTCAATTCCAATCTCATTAATTTATTAAGTTTTCCCAAACTTCTTTTTATTTATAATCTTTTCTATTTTGTATAATCTACTTCAGCATTATTTAGGGGATATTCTTATTGAGGTTAGAAAAGATTTATTATATTTGCAGTATAAATTTCTTATATATTCTTTCCAATAGTTTAGATGTTTTTTTCTTTACTAAATACATACATACATTTTTGTAATTGTGTTTATTTAAAACAGGCAAAACTCACTATATATATTGCCACACACAGCAAGCTAGAGTAATCAATGGATCCCAGAAGGCTTGTACATAAAATCCCCATCTAGTGCCTACTCATCCAATATCCCCAGGCTAGTTTCTGTCTTATGGCCTTCATCAGTGAAGAGCTTTGGATCTGAGAGCACCTCATCTAGATCTTAGGATATAATGCAACCCTCCATCAACCACCTTTTATTTTCATTTAACTACAAAACTATGAGTCTTAAATTGAAAACACCTTAATGTTTTCAACCCAAGCCCATTAGCTTATATAGTCATATGGGTCTGAACCCAGTTCAATACCCATACATTTTAGTGTCTTTGGTTCTTTAATAACCATAGCCACCACTATCATATTAGGCAGGATTGGTTTTAACAACAGTTATACACAAGCATAAGAGGAGGTGGTCATGTGATGTTTATTGGCTTAAAACTAATCCTGCATAATAGGATAATGGTGGCTATGGTTATTAAAAAACCAAAGACACCAAAATGTATGGGTACTGAACTGGGTTCAGATCCATATGACTATATAAGCTAATGGGCTTGGATTAAAAACATTAATGTGTTTTAAATTTAAGACTCATAGTTTTGTAGTTAAAATGGAGATAAAAGGTGATTGATGGAGGGTTGCATTAGATCCTAAGATCTAAATGCAGTGCTATCAGATCCAAAGCTTCTCACTGACAAAGACCATAAGCCAGAAACTAGTCTGGGGATATAGGATGAGTAGGCACTAGATGGGGATTTTATGCACAAGCCTTTTGGCATCCATTGATTACTCTAGCTTGCTGTGTGTGGCAATATATATATATATAGTGAGTTTTGCCTGTTTTAACACAGTTATACACAAGCATAAGAGGAGGTGGTCATGTGATGTTAATTGTGTTTATTTCAATTAGTCTTTTTCATTTCAACTATTTATTACTTCAATTATTTTTTTTATAGCCATATGATTATATTTGAAATAAGACTACATATTAATCTATATTATATAAAATTATTCTGTTCTGGATTATTCATTTAATTTTGCATGAAATATAAGATTTATAATATTAATTCCCCTTCACTTTTATATGTTGCGTATATATATATATATATACATGTAATGAGGTGTTTTTATAATGGTTGTCACTGAAAGTGCACTCAATTTTAAGATATAAAGATTAGAAAGAAATCATTTTATTATGCATATGTACATACTATCCAAAATAATTAAACATCATATTTATATAGGTAGGGATTATTTAAAATTTGTAATGTAGATTGAATATTGATACCATAATAAATTATATAAAGGAAAGACAAAATCAAATTATTACTAAAGTAATTTAATAGAGACAAAACTCTCACTAGCCCACTCAGTGCAATCCAGAGTAATCAATGGATGAAGAAAGGTATATGCATAAAATCTTTATCTAGTGCCTACCCATCTAATATCCCCAGAGGAGTTTCTAGCTTGTTGCTTTCATCAGTGAGGAGCCATGGATCTGAGAACACTGTATCTAGATCTTAGGATTTAATGCAACTCTCCAGCAACCACCTTTTACCTTATTAGATAACTATAAAGCTTTCAGTCCAAAATGAAAATGCAATAATGTTTTCAATTCAATCTCATTAGCTTGTAAGTTCACCATCCATACTTTTTTGGTGTCTACTGTAGGAGAGTTTTGTCTTTGTGTTAAACAGCGTGTATAATCATAAAGAATGATGATCATATGATTTAATAGTTATGATATTTTAATCAGAGCTAATTAATTGAAATTACCATGGCAAAAAACTAAATATATATATACAGAATAAAGTGTGAACTATTAATATTATTTAAAATTGCATTTTTTTTGGAAATTTATAATATAAAAAAATTAATAGATAATAGATGAATGAAATATAAATGCAATAACATCACTTCTCTTTTGTGCAGTTTTTAAGCAGTTTTCTTATATTTCCTTATAACTGTTTCAGCTGAGCCTGCAGCCTTCATCAGAAATCTGTATTATAGATGGAAGACCAATGGAAAAAAAAAACACACAAAAGGAGAAATAATGATCTTAAGTTGGGCAATAGAAAACAATGAAGGTATTGATTATATATTGTAACAGAATAAAACTATCATGAATGGGTAGAAAGAATGATCTTATGTGAGAGCCATTTGTAACAGAATGGAAACAATAAGGAAAGAAACTGAAAACTTTAATATAGCCTGTGAACGTGAGATACCAATTGTAATAGAATAAAAGTATAACCCAATCATTGATCACCAATTGTAAGGGAGTAAAATAAAAGTAATGTTAACAGACCAACCCTATATCATAAATATTAATATGCCCTTGTTGAGTAAATCATTTGCAACAGAATAGAAATATTTAATGATGGTAAGAAGCTTTATTATTATATAAATTTATGCACATTAACCTATCATTAATAAAATATATAAAATTTTCTCTTTTAAAATCTCATAAATGTACATCAAATTATAAGGGAATAAAATGTTTATAATACTAAAACTATAATAAAACACAATATGCAAAATCGACTCATCTAACATACCTTCCCATTTGTGATAACTTATAATGATATAAAATGAAAGTCAATACTGCAAATAGTCTTAAAATTTACAATATTCAAATCATAATGACGTGAAATAAATGAAAGATTCTTATTTGACACTTAAATAAATAAGAGTAGCAAATCACATCATGACATATTATTCTTCAAATCAATAAAGGTAAAGTATTAAACTTTAAATTATAATTACACTAATATGCATAGTATTATTAATACTCTATTATTAATACTCTATTATAAGAAAATGATAATATTAAAATATATAATCTACACTAATGAGTGTTAAGTCTAAACAAAGTAAATCATTCTATTTATGTAATTCAAATATTAGTTTCAGTATGTGCAATTACCAATTTAAAAAAAAAACTTCATAAAATTATCATCTTTATAACTAAATAATAAGTCACTATAACGTATATCTAATAACTAATAGTTTAAAAGACTATTCAGGCATTCAATTATAATTGCCTTTCCTTACCCTAAATGACTAATATAATTATACTTTATAAAATATTGAACTAGCTCCATTATAAATTTTTATCCAAAAATAACACCTGCATATAATTGTTAAAATAATTATGGTGATCTTCTAATTAATTATTAAAATATCTAGCTATACCAAATTAATTAATCTATTATCATATAAGATGTATACCTAGCTTGAATAATAATATACTGGATTTATAATAAAGAAAGTAATACATAATAATACATACACTACCAATCATGTAAATCAAAACACATCTACTATATGTTAAAATTTTATTAGCCAATAGGTTTGAATTACTAATTGAAATAACCACTAAAATAGGTTTATTTTTTTTAAATTAATTAAAAATTTATTAATAATAATTATAAAAAAAATGACCAATAGGCAAATACACTCTAATTAAACATCATAACATCTATTCTTTATCTAAATTAATATTAATAAAAATAGGTACTTATATAGCAAAATTCACCTATTTATATGTGAGACAAAAATGTTGCTGCACATATACAGTATTTCAAATATAAGAAAGCTAATAATAATTCTACAATATTTGCAATAAAGTAATTGATTAAGATAAAATATAATAATAATAAGTTTATTTATTCGGTCACCTTATTTTCTAAATAGAATATCAATGAGTAATTGTTATAATACAATCATCCCAGATTTTCAATACTTATAACATATTTGAGAAACCAGGCACTCTTCACAAACCTGGGAGCTTAATTGTAAGTATAGAGGATTTGAACTCAGATTTTCAAGCACCCTTCAACTATTCACACTATCTCATACAACTAATACACATGACCACACACATGTAGAAAACATTAATAATCACCAATATATGTATTTCATGCTAAACCAGCACTCATCAGTTGGTCCAAATTATCATCTCTCACACACACACACATATATAATCAATGCTCAGTTTATATTAAGATAGCAAATCTTCATACTTTAATGGACAGGCTTCAATCCACTGCAACTTCAAACTTTTCAGCCATCCATATTAGTGGATTGAAGCCTGTCCATTAAAGTATGAAGATTTGCTATCTTAATATAAACTGAGCATTGATTATATATATATGTGTGAGAGATGATAATCTGGACCAACTGATGAGTGCTGGTTTAGCATGAAATAAGTATATTGGTGATTATTAATCTTTTTTACATGTGCGTGGTCATGTGTATAAGTTGTATGAGATAGTGTGGATAGTTGAAGGGTGCTTGAAAATCTGAGTTCAAATCATCTATACTTACAATTAAGCTCCCAGGTTTGTGAAGAGTGCCTGGTTTTTCAAATATTTACATATCAAGCTTGTATCCTGCCCATCCTTCTTATATGTATTTAATGGATACTGTCCTATACATGAAGGGTCAGAGTAACTTCAGGTCAACATGGGCATGGCAATAATATTAGCATCAGCATGGGATTTGAGTTTTCATCATCAGATTTTCAATGATATGAATGGTTGAAAAGTTTGAGGTTGCAGTGGATTGAAGCCTGTCCATTAAAGTGTGAAGATTTGCTATCTTAATATAAACTGAGTATTGATTATATATATGTGTGAGAGATGATAATCTGGACCAACTGATGAGTGCTGGTTTAGCATGAAATATGAATATTGGTGATTATTAATCTTTTCTACATGTGTGTGGTCATGTGTATCAGTTGTATGAAATAGTGTGGATAGTTGAAGGGTGCTTAAAAATCTGAATTCAAATCCTCTATACTTAATACTTATAACATGTATATTAAAAAATAATATGCAATCAATGGATAAACATATAATATTTCAAATTAAAGTTTTAATTGTTAAAATTTAAAATATAAATTTAAATTTAAACTAAATTTAACTTTCTTTTATTTCATACATGTATGTGATCATGTGTATCAGTAGTATGAGATAGTGTGGATAGTTGTAGGGTACTTAAAAGTCTGAGTTCAAATCCTTTATATTTATATTTACATATAAAAATAAATAATTAACTAACTTAAAGTATAGTAAGCAATAATATTTACAAAATATTATACAAATAAATATATAAATAAAATATATGTTATCATCCGATCTGATTACATTCCTCCTGCACAACACTTCAAAAAAACACAAATGTCTATTCACCAATCCAAATAAGATAAAACTCTCATAAATAGTTATCCAAAACAATGCATATTTGTTAAATTTCAATATTTTCAAAGTATTATTTGTTTATCCTCGACTTATCAAATATTTAATATCATAATGGCATTATGAATAAACAGACACCAGTCTCCATTTACAAACAGTACAATGTAGAAAGAAAATGGTTTAAAACTATGTTAAAATACTCCATTGATATTATAAAATATCTGTCAATAGAAATGATTCTTATATACAGCAGTATGTTGTCAGCTTTGATGTTTCATTAGTAAAATGCTTTGTTCATATATGACAATCTTTTTCAATAGGAAAATATTAAAATGAATTTGAATGCTATATATTATTTTTATCCTTCCTTTAACAAGTACTCAGCAATCGAGTTCAGGTTCCTGGACAAATATAATTCTTTCTACTCCATCATTTTGTAGTTGTCAAGCAAATATTTTTAAAATAAATAAAAAAAAAGTATAAAAGAATTTATGTTTGCTTCTATGAAAGTCAGAATGTTAGAGAATGAATTCAAATTCAGTTTTATTTATAACCTTGCATAATTGATATCATAATCATCATCAAAAACCTCCAAGGTTATGATCTTTCTTCACTCTAATGCCATAATCATCGTGTGTTCCATATTTAAAAATCTCTTTTACAATAATAATAATAAAATTAAAAAAATATTTTATAAACATTACATATAAAAATAATATTTACATTCTAAAATGCAAATGATACTCTTTTTTTTTTTTTAAAGTGTCATAGCATCGGCCGGGATGTGAACCCGCAACCCGGGCAACTGCCTGCAAGTGCAAGGCAGTCGCGCTGATCTCTCGACCACCGACCATGCAAGACAATGATACTCTTTTAACTCAACACAAACTAAAAACAATTTACACTACATTCTCACATTATTGCATAGGAAATATATATTTTATTATACCAATAAAATATTACACTTATCATATAAACATAATAACAGATACGTCAAGGACATTAAACATTCTTGTGTACTGTTTTGATCTACTACTTATTAATGCAGTAAATAAAATAAAGAAACAATAATTTATATATGTATTTTAATTAAATAGAATTAATCTATAAATTTATGTTGCAAAAATAACACTGTCTGCTTTAACATACTGCAAGTATGGTTTACTTTCATTGGCATCTTGAGTACTCTGATTAACATCTTTACCAGAAGAACCAAGGGACCAAACAAGCTTCTTAAAGAGCTGGGTGACATTGGTGCCAAGATAAGTCAGATGTTGTCTGAGAATACTAGTGTCAGGAAAATAATGAACCTCAAAAGCCAATAACCACGACAAGCAGAGAGTGCTTGCACAATATATTGCTACTAAGAGGGCAAAAAATATACCTGCCTTCTTAATTCAACTGAACCTGAGGATATATCTGCTGAGTGATTGGCACAGCTAAGCAGCCAATTTCTTCCATGATTGAAGTGGATACCAACAACTATGGAGGACTGGATATGCTCTTCCCAAGATTCACAATTTTTTCAAAACAAACTTCAAAATTATAAGTTTGAAATAGGTGACAGTTGGAATTGCAACAGTGAATCAGAGGACCATGGCATCACTGAGGAGCATATTGTACAATGCTTGATGGCCTACCCAGAGTCTACTCACCCTGGATTGCATGCTGTTTTGAGATTCATTCTTCTCCACATCAGTAAATTTACTACTCCTATTACCTGTAGACTTATTGGTGTTTTGCAGGTGATTTCCAAAACATTCCCAATTTATATCCAATAGCACTGGTACCTTTCATGAAAAAACACACCAATTCATCCAGACTCATATCCTTCCAATATCAATGAGACCATTACTTATCAAGACAATCGAAGCCATAGTGAAGGACAGGATCCAAGGGCAGCTATTCTCTCATATCTCAAAGCACCAATTCCCCTGCAAGGGTTCCTCATTGGACACCAATGAGATGGTGAGATGCTTCTTGTTTCTGGTAGAGCATGTGAGGAGGCAAGGAAATTCACATGTATTGCTGTGCAATTGGATCTTACATCGGTGTTTGATTCAGTCATTCCATTCCTGCTACTCCAATTGCTCAGACAATATGCAGTACTCCCAGTTTATGTCAAGATCATTGGTAAACTTCTCCTTAACAGACCTATGTTCACACCATTAGGTGGTTGTCTGGCCCCTGGGTTCAGATCTCATATTTCTATTCCCCAGGGGTTTCCCCATAGGACTCTGTGTTTTGTTGCTTATGTCAATCCTCTATTTAAAAAAATTGAACAAGACTTACCTGGTATCTTTGTGCTCATACTGAAGGAGGAAGTCCATCATATATCTTATGTCAGTGACCTTACTGTCTTCCTCCCATACTGTCTTCCTCCCATCCAAAAAATACCACATCTACATCAAATTCTTGACAGGATTGCTGTGTAATATAATCTCTATGTTAACCCAAATTGTCTGCTTGGAAAATTAGCACAGGCACTAGGGTGTCATCAAATTTCATGTCAGAGCCCCAAAAATTTCTGGGCTTTCCCATAGTTTGTTCAAGATGGCAGTGAGGAAAGAAATTCAGCTCTCTCTTTTGGATAAGACTAAAAGTGATTAAGTATTTGTCCACAATCTCCTTCTTGCTTTCTGGAAAAGTAGCACATTTCAACATGCTAGTATATCCTAGGATCAACTATTGGATTTCCAATAGTGAAACTTTCCCAGTCATTTCAAAATAACATTAATTCCATCTGCTCTTGCTGCAAGTTATAATATCGAAAAACTACTGCATAGTAAATCGAAAGATTAGTCTGAGTAGGAAGCACCTTCCTGAGCTCCCAAAAGTTTTTTTTTTATTAAAGATTCCCTAAAATTATAACCATCGGAAAAAAGGCCTTGAAATCGTTTAAGGTAAGTGGTTCTTATATTTTATCTAAATGGATGTGAGTTCGGTTACTCACAATCCGAATTATAATGTAAAATTTGGTCCGTGCATAAAAGCGGCTAACATAGACCAAATTACAAAGCAAAATCATTCTAGTTATGGGAAAATTAAAATACAAAATAAATCTAACAAAGGTTCTTGGAGTATTCTAACAAGATCCAAAAAAAAAAGGATCCGTTTCTTTATCATAGAAAAAAAATAAATAAAACTATAAAATATGTCGTACAGAAAAAACCTCTTGAAGACGTTATTGAAGGTCTAATGGTAGACATTAGCAACGAAGACTTCATTGGAAGTTCGCCTAATGCAGAAATACAAACAGCCAGCTGTAGCAATCTTACTGAAGCACCAAATCCATTGAATCAAAATATGTCTTTTGGACAATCCTTAAATATGTCTAATATAACTAATTTAGGGGAAATAAATAAAAGTAACGAGTTGCAAGATAACGTAAATATGAACGTAACCACAAGGCCGCACTATAACATGAACCTAGGCTCTGCACAAAACGCTGAGTACTTTGATTGCGGTAAAACAGGGCCTGTTGCAGAAGAGCAAACAAATAGTCTCGATATACATTCCATTAAAAGCTCATGTAATATTAAGAATAACTATAACAAATGTCTGAAATTAATTAAAAGTTACAATTGTTCAAACCCCCCCAAAATTAAAGAAATCAAAGATTTACTTACAGATAAATTAGTTCCTACCACGGCTGACGTTCCGGCGAAAGACAGCGATGATACAGCCAGCAGCTCCAACGCATTTACCAAATATAAAAAAACGAATCATAAGAAGAAGAAACAACAGTCGCTTAGATTATTTAAAAAATCTAATAAAAAAACCTGCTACAAAATTAATAATAATGGTATTGATAAAAAAAAAAACACACTGATAAAAAACCTCTAGAAATGGACACCGGGAAGTCAAATGAAATGATTAATGATTGCATCACTTTAGATTACTGCTCGCCATGCTTTGATATAACTGGCGCTGCAGTCGAAGTGACAAAACGTAGAAGCAATAGAATTAACAGTGCGAATAAAAATTCGAACGTAAAGCTTAAGTCTAAGGCTCTTAATAAATGTAATAGCGATAGCGGAGACACACAACATATCATAGAAATAATTGAAAACAGTGAGAGCAATTATGAAACAGCACCTAATATTTCAAAACAAAATAAAACTAAAGTTCTATCTGATGAGGCAACCCCCATTAATAGTAATGAACTCACAATAGAAGACAGAGTTGAAATAAATATAAATCTCAATTCCGATAATGCCGATATTTTGTGCTCTGGGACTAACGTAATAGAGACCAACGTAATTACGCCAACATTGTGTATCAATTACAAGACACCCGATGAGCATAACTGTCAGGATAATGATTGTAAATCGGACAATCTCAATAAATCAGGTCATAATAGGAATAATCCGGAATTTAATCAAAAAGAAATAGAAAAAAAAAAACCATTCCATTCTTAATACATCAATTTCTGAGAATATGTCAATTGTACACGTGAAGGCGGATGGCACTGCCAATGGCTGCAAAACCAAACTTAATAACCGGGAGTCGCACAATACACCTAAATCTAACCCCAGTTTGAGTCATCAAACATCCAAAATCCTGCCCAAAAATATACTAACATACCAGCTAACTCAAAATCAACCCATTTCTGGTGAACAGAGGGTGCTAGCCGATGATGCTGATTGTTTTTCTTCCACATCAGAAGACAAAACGAACATTATAAACACATATAGGCCAAAAGCTAATAAAACTGTATATACAAATCCCCTTGCATTAAGCCTGAATGATAAGCATCCAAGCACAAAATTACTATCTAATCATAGTCAAATACATAGTGAATCATTTCCCAGTTTAATTTTTCATAACAGCACTAGAAATAACGCGGGATGGCTCAAAGAAATACACTATCCAAATAGAAATAAAAATAATTTACAAACACAATCGTTTGAATATCCGTTAGAATCTCATACCATAGCTGGTCATCCACCACTCAGCACTTGTCACAATAATGTCTCCCCTCCTGTCACTTCAAAACATACCTTATTGATGGGAAAACAAGATGATCTTGATCATAATTTGTTAAATCTCACACAAGCAAATAATGCAAATTTTACTAAACTACAAACTAACCCTGCTGATGAAACTAAATGTTTCACACTTCCTATGTCATATGCTAGTGCAGCTCGGGCTGGAATGACACAATCTGGGTCGGTTAACCACTCTAGCAATGGCCAACCCTTTCTTCCTGCAGGTCACAATACTGATCAACAAGGCAGCAATACAAATCAAAAAACTGTGGGAATGGACATTCTTGAGTTGATAGAACAGCAATCACACTATGAAGATGATCTGGTTCAAGTGGATCCAATTGAAAGCAATATTACACTAAATCAACTTTCAGTGGAGCAAATGGATAATATTGTCTCAAATTTTAACCTGACTATTCCAAACATGCTTCTGAAATCACTGGCTAACTATAGCAATGATAAGAGCATTATACTAGCGGTAACGGACCTAAAGTGTGCTCTGTTTAAATTTCCAATGAATGCCTTGTTTGAGTTAATTAGAACAGCAAATATTGCAAACGAAATTCATAGGATTTTTACCCATCCGAATGACCGCTATATAGCAGTCGAATTCAAGACCTGGGCTGGCAGGAATAACTTTAAAAGCAAATTTAAAGTATTGGATGATAAGATCATAGTAACTGTAGATATAAACAGATCATCCACTCTAAATGGGTCAATAAAAGATTGCATTACAGGAATAGATGAATCTTATTTACAAGAGATATTGGAACCCTTTGGCAAGGTGACAAGTTTCACCTACCTTCCAATTGACAAAACATTTAACAACATTCTCTCGAACAAAGCAACATTTAGACTGCTCCTAAAAAAGGGAATAGTGCCAACAGATATTCCAACAGTGTTGTCGGCTAGAGGCTGTCCCATGATATTATCTTTTTCAGGTGTTAGGCCACAGTGCTTCTACTGCGGACAAAGAACTCACCTGATTAAGGAGTGTTTGAATCGTATATGTTCATCTTGTGGTCAAAAAAAAGGTCGCACTCACAGATGTAGGCAACAACAGACTTCACATTCAGTTCCGGAGGTACAACATTCTTCACAACAACCGAGTGCACAACACTACAATGTAGAACAGCAGGATGAACTCAACTTAAAGTATACAAATAAAAAAAGTATCCTAATACATGAAAGGAATCAGCCCTCCTTAATTAACAGTAATCAGGATTACAAACATAACACATCACATAACTATAGTCACCAAAACAGTAATCAAAGGCCATTGGAATCAAAACCAAAAGATTCACACAATTCTGGACCTAGGAGTTTGCATGAAGGCCTAGGCTTTAGCTCAGTTACAGCATCTAGTAATAAAGCTGGTGAAAACAATATAGACGATGATCAAACCAAACAAAAAAAAAAGACGGAAATACCTAAACCTAACTCCATCCAAGGTAAATATAACATCTCACCAAGTCCTAGTGATACACTGATAGCTGTGGCTAATGAAAATATCAATCCTTGCCAAACACCGGTAGATTCTGCCGCTTCCTGGTCTGCAGATGAGATGGAGAGATTCATCACTCCTAGCACCAGTCATAAAAGAAAACCATGGGTTGTATCTAGTCCTAGCTCAGGAGAAGAAGAGATGGCATTTCCAGTGAGGCAAAAGTCGAAACCCACAATATCAAATGCAACGAACAATAAGCATAAAGGAGCCACAGAAAAGAAACGCAAGATTAATCTTCCATCTGATTTGTTAACTGGTTATCCTACCAATGGTTTGCCTGTGGACCTCCCCACTTCAGATTTAAACATCCCTCAAAACATCCGCAAGGAAATTAATAAAAAAAAAGAGTCTGCTGATGCTTCATTGAAACCGCCTGCGGTGGAATCTAGCGGGCCATCTTGCAATGGATAACAATAAATGTTTAATCGCTGCTGTCAATATCCGAGGTATTAATTCCCTCGGTCGTATTAATGCCATCAGGCATTTCTTTAGGCAAAACTCACCACATATGTTGTTCATAGGTGAAACAAAATATCACCTAAACTCAAACTACTTCATAAAATCAGAACTTAGTAAAATAGGTTTCACCCATTTATCTACAGGTCATGTGGCTAGGGGAGGAGTTGGGGTAATAATAAATAATCTTCTGGCTCCAACCTCCTTCAGAACAATTTATCTAGATCAGAACCTAATTGCCTTGGAGTTTACCTTCTCCTTGAATACTTTCAATGTGATTTATGTATACAGCGCCAATGTTCATGCAACACTGCTGAAAATAGTCCACACAATTAACCTAATTACTAATAATAATAATGCACCTACCATTCTGCTCGGTGACTTTAACATCTCCTATGAATCCTTCACAAAGAAATATTTACCCCTACTCAACAAAGTATTTCTCAATGGGAGGGGATTCTTTCCACCTGATGCATTTTCATTCTATACAAAAAACAGTCGTACACTCATTGATCTAATGTTCTACTCGGCCGAATTGCACTATGGGATAGAGGCTAAACTGCAACCGACAGCCTTTTCGGATCATTTTGCGATTATGGCATCCATAGAGCTGAACAACTTTCAACAAATTAAAGTCAACCGGAGTCTCAGAATGTTCACTAAAACCAACGCCACTGAGGCATTCTTCTCAGAGGCCTACATTCTTTTTCACAAGGTGAACCTCATATACCTACACCCGGTCGAGGCCTGGAGTACATTTATAGGCATTATTCAGTCACTGATTACTCAATACACCTTCAAGCTTAAGGGAACAACCACACTGATGCGTGAATTAGACAGCCTGAATTGGAAAATTAAAAACTTCAATGGTCAGGATCACAACATTGAATACTTACTTGAGTTAAAAGCTTCATACAGATCAAAACAATCAGCAGTAGCAGAGATAATAGCTACAAAAAATGCAAAGAATTACCTGCCAGCTCAACATTGCTGGACCCGGGGCTATCTCAGGTGGGCTCTGGGGGCCAGAAAGAAACAGGAGGTTCCTACTTCATTGCTCATCAATGGTGGTAGCCTTACTGGTGCGAATATGATTTTACACATAGAGAACCACTTTCAAAACCTTCTCTTAGGTCACCGCACAAACCCTGCCTTGGAGTGGGTGGGCACAACCGGAGAGGCAGATCATGGTATTACACTCCAAGACATCACCAGTAGGTTGCAGGGTCTCCCTGACAGTGTTCATCCTGGGATTCATGCTATCCCGAAGTTTGTGTTCACTCACTTAATTTTTTTTTACTGCGAGGATTATATTAAACATGTTAACCTACCTCGCCATTGAAAGGAGAGTAATTCCTAACCTATATCCAATCGCCATGGTTCCATTCATTAAAAAGAACCGGGATCCTACCTCTCTTAGCAGTATCAGACCAATATCGATGACACCAATTTTGTTCAAAGTCATGGAGGGTATAATAAAAGAAAAAATTCAGAATGCCATTTTACAGGATATATCGGCCTCTCAATATGCAAGGAGGGGATCATCGGCGCTGACTGCAATTGGCGAAGTGAAAATTCTGCTTGATCACATTAGATCTAACAGAAAATCCCGGCCTGTGGCAGTCCAGCTGGATGTGTCCAATGCTTTTGATACAGTAGATGTCAACATTCTTCTTGAATTGCTATCTCAGTTGGACATATCAAAACAGATAATTCAGATATTGGACAATCTCCTGAATAATAGGCATATTCATATTTCCATAAATGGACATTACTCAGATGGATTTGGCCCTTCAAGATCCATACCACAAGGTTCACCGTTGAGTGGTCTTTTGTTCATAAAGTACATCGACCCTCTGATTAAAGAGCTAGATCAGCTACCAGGTATATATGTGCCCCGGCTTAAGAAAAACATCAAGGTTTTTGCATACATGGATGACATACTTGTGATTCTTCCATCTCGTAAATATCTGAAGACACTTCATTCCATAATTACCAATTATACTAAAGATTATAAATTATCCATCAATCCTCACAAGTCGTCATCCTGGTGCATCAACACTGGTAGGAAAATACTATCCAATTTTTTAGCGGAACCTCAGTGTTTTCTGGGGTTTCCTATCTTCAAGTCACAGACTGCTATGTCTGTCTGCCTACAAAAATCCATCATAAGCAATGCTACTAAGGTGGTTCAGTCGCTGTCAAGGACATACCTGTCCCTACAAGGGAAGATTGCTCTTATTAATATGAAGATTATGGCGAGCATAAATTACTACCTGCCAATAATGTCAGTTACCAAATTATTCACCTTACAGATTCAGAGGCTCTGTGGTCAGCTCTTATGGAGAGGTCGGACCACTGCAATTAGCATCCGCAGACTTCAGTTTCACAGGAAACAGAATGGTATGGGTCTCCATTCAATACAGACAATCAATTTCCAAAAAGGGCATTCACTTTTAGTAAATCTGGGGAAAAAATACCCTCTATCAAATATTATAGAGACTGTAATACCTACTGACAGACCTCCCCCCAGTAAACACACATGGCTTGACACCATTATTAAACAACAATCTCTATACATCGGGCACTCAATAACAGGGTTTAATAATAAAATCAACATCTGGCAGGCACATTGCCTGCTGAATCCTGTTAATACAGTTATTTATGCTCACCTAGGGTGCAGCAATCATAAAATCACCTCAATATTTAAATATCTGCTACTGGAGCCCAAACTTTTGGATTATCTGATTAAGGTGAATATGGATTCCATGCCAACTAATACATTCTTATACTACAAACGGTTTCTAAATAAAATAGACCCTATTTGTCATGCCTGTTCTAGAGGAGAGGAGTCCTTTAATCACCTGTTAAATGTATGTCCAGGCTATAACAGTATTCGAAGAATTATCTCTCAACACTGCATTATAGCAGTGGATAAAATTCTGGACATCAGGGGTTGTCTCTTCTCTGGAGACTTTACAGTAATCAGGTTATCAATCTTCCTGACATATGCTTTTTGGTACACAAGGTGCAGGACAAAGTTCACACAACCAACACCGGATCCCAATGCTATATTTTGCGATAAGCTCAAAGCTCTTCAAGACAAGGATAAGATACTATCCTCTAGATTTTTGTTTAACAATACATGGAGCCTACTAGTATGGCCTACAGACTCTACATGAATTTTGGACCCGATATATCCACATTGTAGTGTATTGTAGAAGAAGTAGTCTGTGTTGCAACATGTCAGATTCTTCTAGAGGGGCATTGATATCATACTACATCTATCCCAGCTGATAAGTTAGCATTATTGGGTCATTCTTTGCACTGGCAGGGGTGGGCAATGCCAACTAAATAGTATGTATCTGCTCATTTTATAACCTGCTAGTGCGGAGAATGGCTCTTGCATACTTTTTCCAGACCAACGCCAGCAATGGATGAGTCAACATCAACAAAGTGTTTTTATTATGCATCTGTACAATTTTATAATGTCAATAAAT